>JARUPW010000283.1:165911-377864 GCA_029817735.1 Melastoma sanguineum | reverse complement strand
CTCCCGCAAGGTTAATCGGCGATCGTGCGCTAGGAGGCTTTTTGAGGGCGTGAGAAGTCCTTGGGGAGTGTTCAGCGACATTGCTGCTTCCTCGAACGGGGTCAAAGTCGTACACTCTCTATCTTGTTGTCCAGCAGGTACTTCTTGAACGGTGGCACCGATCCGTAGTGTGAGTGTCGTTCAAGTGCCAGTGCAATAGCACTTCTCCCTTCCTTTGGGCAGAATTGAAGACCGCCACCTCAGCCAGTCGCTTCATGAGGGCATTAGCACCCAAAGGTCTCGCGGTTGCTTGTACGTCCTGCTGAGGGTACAGCAAAGTCGTTAATAACTTCTAAGAGATTAACCTCAGCGTCAAATATGTCAAACGATGAAATAGCGACTTCTCCCCGAATGGATTATTATCCACCACGGCGACTTCGTCGACCTCGGAAACGGAGCTCTTTAGACTTATTAAATCCTGAATGATCATTTCTAAAGGACAAACAGTCCTGGTAGCATGGTGAAAGACCCATGCCACTTCGTAATTCCTATTCTTTTTCCCTCTCTGTCTGGGGACTCGATGGGCGGCTTAAGGCCTAATCCTTTTCCTTTGATAAAGCCAGTCGAATAATAGCGCGACTTTATCGGTCGAAAGAATATTTTCTTTCCTCGGCATTCTTTTGGATGCCTAGCTTTGGAATTCTTCTTAATCAAGGGATGCATTTATAGTCGACTCCCCCTTTGACAAATTCCGCCACCGTCGACTTCATAAGTGGTCGACTTTGGTAGGCTCAGTCAGCTGGGTTCCCTCTGTAAGGAGCTGATAATACTCAGTAGCCCTCCTTGCTAAGCATTTACAGGTCAGCAAAGCGGCTCGCCCTGCAAGCTTTTTCCGGAACAGGGATAGCAACCCATTTTAATGCGAGAATAATTGATCTTTCTCGGTATGGGGGGTCTCACCGTAGTAGGGCCTTCCTAAGTTTTCATTAGAAATGCCCCTGGTGTTCTCCGCTTAGGCCTGTTTTAAGGCGCATTACCTCAACATCGACATGGGGGTGTCCAGTCGAGCAAGTGTCTTAACGACATAGACTGCATCTGATCCACGAGGCTACTGACCCTGGGGCAAACTCGCATACACGTAAAGGCATCTCCCGTTAAACGAGTAGGGAAAGAGCTCAGTTTCAAAATGTTCTTCCCAGCGCCTCACCAAGTTTGGTGAGTGAAGCGAGCGACATGCTCGAAGTGGGGTCATTTCAGTTTCGCCCGAAAAAAACGAGTTAAAGTCGGGCGCCTTAATACCTCTAGGTAGAGGGAAATCCCTGTCGACATAGCAGGATAGGGAGACCTGTACAAACAGGGCATCGTCTCGCCGGCTATTCCGGGGACGACTTGCTCTATAAACCTGAGTTATGGCCTCCCTCAAGTCTGGGGGTACACCGCCTACTGGGGCCTGCGCTGGAGGTGAGTCGACCTTATCGGGCTGTACGGAGATCTTTCCCCCATTGGCCTGTTCGCTGGATTCCTCATGTAGAAGAAGGCACTCCCGAAAGTTTCCACCTCGGGATCCAAGCTCATAGGGGTCTCCAGTCGCGTCAATTACAGGTTCTTTTCCAGGGCGATGAGACGGAATAAAATCCTCCCCTCGATCTGTTTCCTCCTGAAAGTCCTTCTGCTTCATTCCAATACGTATTCGTTGGTCGATTACGTGAAGAAGAGGGTCGACCGGGGGAACCAGATTCCCGGTTTCGAAAAGAGCGTTTGTCCTTATCTCAGATGGCTCAAAAGTCTGTTACGTGGCCCTTGAGCAGTCCGTCGAGCGTCTGTCATGAACGTAGACTCCCTAAAGGGGGTTTCTCTCATATGAACGTCTTACTCTTTCCTCGTCTCTCGGGCTAGAAAGACGCCCTATTAGAGTTTGGACATCCATTAGAATACCCTTCATATCAGTCAACTCCTGACGCCACATCCCAGTTCCTTGTGGAACTCAAGTCTGAAATAAATTCGGACGGGTTTGTGAATCAAAGGTGGACTGGTTTGTAGCTGCCTGGCCTCTAGGGCGGCGCTTGGCAAGTCCATTCCCGGAGGAGTTCTTGACTGGTTTTTGTAGCTGCCTGGCCTCCTGGGCCGGCGCTTGCAAGCTCATTCCGGAGAAGTTCTGACTGGTTTTCCCCATTTAAAGGATTCTGAAGCTCTTGGGCGTTAGTACTTCGAGTATTTCTCGGCATGTTCTCACCACTGTGGTCGCCAAAAACGTGTTCGCGCACGAACGGATCACGTTGGAAATATTGGCAATGGACTCACAGTAGTTGTATTGTGGTCGCCAGTAAGAAGATGCACAAATTTTATTGAAATAAAATGCAAGTCTTACAATCTTAACGAATTTAAGAAAACAGGGCTTACAGCCATCAGAAATGAAAAAGTGCACGTGGTGTCAACGATTGGAAATCTGTAACGGCGGAGAACTCGTGACAATGGCCTTGGAAGCTCGCTCCGTCGGTGGTGGTCGCTGGCGGGAAGCTGTGACGAAGGCCCTACGAGCTCACTCCGTCGTGGTGTCGCTGGCGGGAGTTGACGGCAAAGGCCCTACGAGTCATCTACCGGTGGAAGGGGAGTTGACCTATAAACCGGGTCGAGGTATCTAATTCTTAAAGTTGACGAACAAACTTCAGAGTTTTGGCTGTGTATGGTCGTACCTGTCTTGAAAAATCCCTCTGCTATTTATAGAGGACTTGTACGCGATTAACGCGTAACAGATAGATCGTTTCGCAGATCGTGTTATAGATCGTGATCCCTAATGTCGTGGGAGTGTCTAATAACCCCCTTGATATATGGGATCACGTTCCTGGATATTTAAGATCAGTTACGATCTTTAACAAACGTGATTGAAAATGAATAAATTTATTTCAACCTCGTCGACTTGACTGATCTGTACTGACTATGATCGACTTGGTCGACTTATCCAGGATTCCGTCGACTTGACCCCACTAGTAGACCTAGCTACTGTTGAGTCATCTTGATTGGCTTTGATCACCATATTCCTTCGTTGTGAGTCGACCTAGTCGACCCCGTTCATAAGTCGACCTAGTCGACTTCGTCATAAATCGACCTAGTCGACTTCGTCGTGAGTCGGCCTAGACGACTACATCTTGGGCCGACTCGGAGTGTGACTTGAGGGATTACTGGGTTTCTGTTCTAAACCCAGGCCCAAAATTAATTGCCATGTCAACACCTATTTTTAGCCTATAGATTGCTTGCCGTCACTCTTAGGCAAATGTTTCACAGAAATATGATGCCCATCTTCTATCTCCATTTCTTTCCTTTATGCTATCTTCACCCCCAAATCAAAATTTTCTCCCCTATCAAATCCACGTGGGCGTGTCGGGTAACAGGCGGTTTCCCGAGACATTAAGCTCCACAGGACACGTGAGAGCGCTTCACGAAAAGGATTCTAAAGATTGATTGGTCGGGGGGCAGGAATTAAAAAATAACGAATATTATTTTCTGTATTGGTCCATCGCTTTTTATTTAGAACATCTAAAAGTACAAACAAATAATTCGAGGCCAACCCACAACGAAGCAAATAATGGGGGGTAGAAATAAGAGACTGTTTAACAATGTATAAAGTCCATCTAATCTAACGGTCAAGGAGATCTCGAGATCCCGAATTGTTTAGGATTCCCAGGCGGGGTTGGTGGGTGTCACAGTCTAGTCTGTAACAACAAATATTATAAACTAAAAGTGAGGTAACAGGACAAATGATGGATGGGCTCTCTTTCAGCGGAAATCCTAATCGGAGGATTACGCGGATTTTGTCGTTAAAGCTCTGATTTTAAAAATTATCATATTAAATTTAGTTTTAGCTATAAGTCACCAGCAAAATTTCAATAAAAGCGTCCAACAACGCTAATTGAGATGAGACCAGCTACTTTCAGTTAAAAGACGTTGATCCGACTCTAAATCAGCCCGTTTTAACGAAAATAATTTAAAACAATGCAATATCTAGACAATTTCTAATATTAAAAACCCGTTTCCGAACAATTATTTCAAAACTAACATTATTTAATTACAAGCCTAATCATGGCCGACCTTATTCTACATTTCGGTACGGCAAGCCGAGTTATATACACACACGCTACAAGGGTGATGAAAAGCTTACCCGCCGATCTTGGACGACGAACGATCCAGAGCATTAGACGGTGCGGTTCTTCCCATCACGTCATGTAAAGAGCTTCCAACTAGTCGTCGATGTACGCCAGGCATGGCCAGTGATCCGTTCTGATACGGACCAAAGTAGAATAGTCGCACACTTCCATCTGTGGTGTGGTCGGAAGAAATATTAGGACGGTAAGCAGCCCATGTTTCCTCTTCCAAAGGCCTGTCATCTTCTTCGCCAGTAAATATGTCAACCGAAGGAGGCCTTTTTTGAGATTGGCATCAGGTGGGTTACTGCGTTCGACATCCTTGAACTCGGCTCCACTGATAATGCCATAATCTTTGATAATATCTATAAGGTTCGCCAATCACACAGGCGACAAAGGAGGAGAGATGTCGAGCAGTCGACTCGATCACGGAGGATACCGGGGCATCTAACAGCTTAACTGATAGGGTACCGTGTGCTGCTGCAACGGCCTTGCCCATTTTGAGGGGGAATATCTCCCGCCCAAAGTCCGATGAGCTGTTACATGCTTCCCAAAGAGAAGAAAACAATCTCGAGTGGGAACAAGGAACTTCATCCTCAGGAATGTCGGACGGGACGATGGCGTTCGGAAACATGTCTTCTATGGCAATAGGGATGCTGCAAAGCTGGCCGAAAATAATTTGCCCACTTTCTGCATTTGTCTCTAACAGAACATCCATCCACAATTCCCGGAGTGGGTTCTCGTGGTTCTAGTTCAATTGAGATAGGAGCTTTGTAGCCGTCATCTGAATTAGAACCATTTTCCATAGGAATAATCTCCAATCCTGATTGTTGAACTGACACATCGCTCATCCTTGAAGGCTCGCTCAGAAGGAATGGTACACGAGAAGGTGGATAGACCCATAAGGTGCTGTAGAAGAGAATTTCAGAACAGTGGCATATATTGCGGGAAGCGCCTCAATTGAATCTGACTCGCCGCCTGTGGAAGAAGGGAAACCCCAAATTTGGCCAAATGGCTCTGAATCAAATCTCAACTAACATGGTATCATGATTTTGATCCCTGGAAAGTGTCTGTAATCAGGGATGCCCAAGAAATATTTCCTTAAAGTTCCTGGCATTTCTGAAGTTTCGAATCCATGATACGTAATGACCCCAATGGTCAGCCAAAACCTTCATTCTCTGAGGCAACCTAATTGTCCCCAGTAGAATTAGGCATGGTATCGTCTAATATCAGCTCACTATCTCGAATGCCTTCAAGATAACTGGACTTGCTATCCCCAAATCCGATGCCGGATAAAGATAATGTCATAACGACCAGCATTGCTTAACATTCAAAGGCACCATCCCCTCCAGGTGAACATAAGCCGATAAATTTCTACATTTCTTGGGGCGAAGTAAGATTTCAGGAAACTGGCTGTTAATAAATGGAACTGATTGTGCTGATGGGGCAATTGAAGGCAATTCTTCCCCATATTTCAATAGTTCTCTCAGCTTTGTTCCTGGTACACGTTAACATCCTTACCTAGATCTTGTAAATTTGAAGCCGACAACAACAGTTAACTCTAAATATTTTCAATTTCCACGGGGATGAAAGTAACCCCCTAACTTTACACATTGAATTGCTAACATATACGCCAGTGTCCTGCAATAACATCAAAAAGGAAGAGATGGCTATTTCTTACCTTGCGTTATCACGGAGCTCTAAGTCGGGAAAGTAGGGGCAAACAGATGCCAGCACTTGTGAAAGATTGACGAACAACCTAGACGTCTTCTGGTGCATCATCATGGTACGACACAGGCCAATAACTTTACTTCCTCGAGACCAGGATCTCAATCTGGTCTCTAAGCTATGTTTCTTTACAATGAAAACCATCAAGTTCATGAGCACATCCAACTGCCCACTAGGAGGAATAGACTCATTCCCAGCAATTCTATTGAACAAGTTGAAGTACAAGAATAATTTGTAATCCACTGACAGCTTCGGTAGCAGGCTTTCATCAAATTTCTGTAACAACTGCTCCACCAAGAAACAATGCTCATGACAGCCGAATAACCTGTCAATGAATGCAACTATTGGGGGCACCAACCTTGGAAACTCCATTGCCAGCTCGACAAATATCATCTGGTGATAAAGGGGAAAAATGAACAATTAAATCAAAGAGGAAGTACAAGCCAGGAAGGAGTCAAAGCCGAACCTAATAAGATCTATACTGCTTATAACAATATTTCACCAAACAATAACCAGAGGTGAAAAAGCAAACCCTGCTATGTACAAATGTCACCAACAAATAAACAGATAGAAAATGTGGTATGGAGCAAGGTCGTATACCTGAAAAGAACAGAAGATAGCAAACTCGAACATCATATTTTGCTCAACCAGGTGTTCACCTTCTGAGAGACACAAGGTACTAATAAGGAATTTATGAAACATCCGAAATGCTATGATGGTTTCGGTACTCTCTGAAGGCATCCATTTAAACCTTGACACAGACACTAACCCATCCTCGAACAGTTTTACAACTGACAAAGATTCACTGCCTCCTTTCAAACCATCGTCTTCACTCATGTATGCTGAGCAGAATGCAAGAACATCAAGCTTGAGTGTCTTCAGTGCAAGACGATTGAAGATGCTTGGATAGAACAGCCCCAACCCTGTATCAACTAGTGTCTTCCCTTTTTCCTTCTCCTTCACAAAACCCACAAGCCAATGAGCTGCCAACAACCAAATCAGCAAACTTCAGTGTGCCTCCCTAGGAATTGAAACTAATCTGCGAGATAGATCCTCATCCTCCTTCTCCCTACCTGCACCCGAACCGAGCAACTTCTTTGACAACAAGAACAATCTCTCAGCACAAAATGACACAACATAGCATCATATGAACGAACCATCCGGAAGAACTGAACCCTCAACATCGACGCCAGCAATTCCAATGTGAGTGCCACTGGCATAACCAATTCCACTAGCTCCATCATCTCGCATGGTGTGAACAACTCCGCACACTCCAACATGAATGCCACTGCCTTAGTTCGTTGAAATTCAATCTGGACCCCAAGACTGACTCCTTCACTGAACCGCCGCCAGATACTAACCTATCCAGACAGTTAAAGGGAATCAAGGGCACCGCCGTGTTGACCAGCGCAACACCGACCTTACAAACGGCAGTATCCCTGGTTACTTGTGCAAAAAGCAACGTGTGATTCTGTATCGCGTGGCTGCGCTCAATCAGGCACAAGCTCCAAAAGTGGCCCAAGACATCCGAAAAAAGACAAGGGAACTCAATCTCGACCTGCCGGAGGACTCGCAAGCGATTCCCCTAGTATGCCTATCGACACCGTGATTTGGCCGATTAATAACTATGAGCAGAACCTCAAAAAGGCCAAAGAATACTGCGACGGCCGGGGGGAAAACCCTCAGGGCCGAGGAGTGAGACGAAAACGGAGGTCACGGACACGAGGGAATGGTCCTTGAGAGGGAACGGAGGAGGTCGAGGAGGCGTGGGCACGTGGAGGGATCCGACTGGTGGAGGAGGAAAGGGAGGGCGGACTCGAGGTACACGAGGATGGAGATCTTGGTCGGGAGGGGGGAACGGCGAGGTCGAGGAGGGTGGAGGGGGAGTGTTTGCGTGCGTCGGAGGCGCCGGAGGAGGAGGAGTCGATCAGGGACTCCCATTCTAGCGGCGACAGCTTCTTCGGCGGAGAAATGCCGCGTCTTAGGTGGGCCGTCGCGTTCGATGGTAAGCTTTAATAATGGGCTGACCCAATGGTCTTAGTGAAAGTGGACCATATTCGGCCCATTTAAGATGTCTCTATGGGCCTTTTGATCTTACGCCGGGCAGCCCAACTCCCCATTAATCTGATGAAGATGAAGTAATGGAGTTTGTCGCGGAATTTTTTGTGGCCGAATTAGCTTGTGATTCAGCAGTTGCGCATTGGGCGTTTCCTATGCCTAGCTATAATCAGACAGACAGCCATTTACGCTAAGTGGCCGGGTATCACATACCCGTGATATCGCATAGTTGCGTGCCGTTGGAAGGAATTGGGGTTTTGCTGAGTGAATTGTAGGAGGAAGTGAATCTTGTTGCAGCATGTACTCAAATCACATGGCGGGGGAGAAGAAAAGATGATAGACAAAAGGACAAGCGTAGCCTGATTTTCTATCAATTATACCACACCATAGAAGATAAGGGTCAGTGCAGGGGGGGTATTCACATGTTGCCCTTGAGTTGCAAAAGTAATCCCTAAAATAAAATACCCCATAAGAAAAAAACAATGCCACCCATCATCTGATGAGGGTCTCCAAACCCACTATGAAGATATCAACTATGAAACCATGATACAACCTCAAGCCTTTGTGAATCGAATGAGAAAGGTCAGGTTGATCTGAATTGGGTTTTTATTGTCAGGTTTGTAGGCCAATGCTTTCTTGTTAGAAGAAAGAGGTCAACTTTGAAGGGAAATGGGGAGTTGTTAGTTAAAAGATTCTTTCTTTCCTCTCTTAAATATTGTTAAGAAACTAGAAAAAGATCATATGAACCCAAATCAATTAAAAAGTGAAGATGGGATTGGTGGATTGGTTGATTGATTTGGTTCATCTAATCCCTTGTCATATTAATTAAAATATACACATGAAACGAAATGGCATGTATTTGTGCTGAATATTTGGTGAGACTATGGTAAGGTAAGTGGGTCCCATCCCATTTCTTCACATGCTCTCCTCACCAGAGAAGAAAACAAGCCACAGAGACAGACCCACGAAATTGCCCATAATAATAGAGCCAAAGCCGAAGGGAACAACAGCTAATTCATGTTTTTTTTTATAAATAATATTAGTCCACATATTATTTCGTCGATACTAATTTTGGAAATTTTTGCAGAGAATTTGACTTTGAAAAGGCCGATTTTGATCATGAAGTAAATCGACCTTTCTAGGGCCGATTTTATAATTCTCAACCATCTTTGAGGCCGACTTCATGTCATCCACTTTAACTATATGAAGTCGGTCTTTATAAGTCGGTCCACTTTCTAAGGCCGATTTCGCTATATTAGTCAAAAAATTTTCAAAATTGATACGTATTTGACGAAATAATTTGTATACTAACGTTACTTAGCACAGCTAATTCTAGCAAAGATTTGGCTGCGACTGACTGCACCACACCTTAGACATGCCTGTCCAATCCAATCTACAAACTGACAAATACTCCCCCTGAGTTTTATTTTTTATGTCATCTGCATGGACCCAACAAGGGGATTTTGCAAGAAAACATGTTGGAGCCTTGTTTTATGCCCTAACAGAGAGATTAAAATGATGCAAAAAGTTAGTGTTGTGTCAGGGAAAGTGGGTATGTGGAGGCGCGTCTGGTCTGAGATTGAGAATCTCCCTCTTTCTGAGGAAATAAATTACTTTGGGATGTTGGATCAGAAAGATGAACAGTTACATGAACATGAACATGCCCTGCCTCCTCTTTCTCTGAGCTTTTTCTTTCATTTCTCTCCTCCCCTGTTTCTAGAGTTGCAATGATACCCCACTGTGATCTTCAGATTCACATCAATGGCCTCCATACCTTCTTCCTACACGAGGTTTGAACGACTCACCTTTTCACCTACATCTTGATTTTGGGTTTTTTTTTGTTGAATTTGGTGGGAAATTGGGACTTCTTATGCAGAGTGTAATGTCTACGTACTGTGGGAAGCTAGAGAAGGTCACTGGGCAAGGGATGAAGATGTCCCAGATCGAATTGCCCGAGTTTCCTGGCGGCCTCGATGGGTTTGAGCTCGTTTCCATGTTCTGTTATAATGGGGGCGCCATTCCCATCACAGTCTCGAACGTATCCAACCTCTATTGCTCTGCGATCTTCCTCGGGATGATGGAAAAGGTCTCGAGCTTTAATCTAGTGAGGCAAACGGAGATTTTCCTCGAGTCCATGGCTGATTGGCCATGGACTGACGTCATAGATTGCCTCAAGAGTGCAGAGGCCTTCCTTGAGTATGCAGACTCGGTGGGACTGATAGAAAGGCTCGTGTGCATGCTACGGGCGAAACTTGCTCTGATTTCAGATGTAAATGGTCTAGTTCCATCTTCCTCGTCATCCTCGTCGTCACCTGAGGTGAACCCTGGGACCCGGTTCCTTTCCTCTGGAAGAAACACCCCCGAGCAGGGAAAATCCTCGTCAACCAAGGCCTACTGGTTCGATGGATTGGCCATCCTGTCTCCGGAAGTCATGGAGAAGATCCTCAAGGGCCTGGGCGCTTATGGGGCAGAAAACATGAGCCTTATCTTCACCAATTTCCTGCTTCACTACCTCAAGAATGCCTCACAGATCAAATCAAATTATGGAAAACCTGAGCGTTACGCCTTTTTGGCGGACACGGCAGTCCATGGGGTGATTATAGCAGGAAAGGCTGGGAAATTCACATGCAGGGGACTTTTCCGGGTGCTCCGAACTGTGTCGGGATTCGGCCTAAGCAAAGATTGCAGGACCGGGCTGGAGAGATTGATCGGTGAAATGCTCGATCAAGCGAGCCTGGACGACATTCTAGTGTCCGGCCACGAACGGGGAAACATTTACAACGTCGACCTAGTGACAAGATTGATCCGGGTGTTTGTAAGCAGTGAAGGAACCTGTTCATGGTCATCGCTAAGAACACGGAAGGTTGCGAGGCTCGTTGATATATACTTGGGGGAGATCGCGCCCGATCAGAACCTGAAGGTTTCGAAGTTCCTCAGTGCCGCAGAGAGCTTGCCGGACTCTGCAAGGGAGTGCTTTGACGGCGTCTGCAGAGCCATTGACATATTCCTTGAGGTAACCCAACTCACTGTTCCATTCACGCTTCCTTTGTTCACTCTTCTTCCCTTCACAATTTTGACATCACAGTATTCAAGAAATAATACAAAAATCTAACAACATTTGATAAGAATCATCATTTTAACTCATATGGAATTTGACCCAATGTTGTCTTAAGAACATGAATAATTTAGATATCATTATAATCCAAAACACATAATTCACGGACCGCTTAAGATTTTGTGTTGTCAGGCAATCCCTAACAAGATTCCAATCAAAATAGTTTTTAGTGCAAAAAACTCTACTGTTTTGTCATTTTTACCTGATGAGGGCCAGGCAGACGAGGCAACCTTAAAAATAATAAATCAGTCGGTAGTAAATATTCTACACGTGAATGATCACATCATATTATTTTAATATATCAAATTGTTACGTTGTATCTTTCCTATCTCGTACAAAGAATCTAAGTAAACATTTGTTTGAAAAAAAAAATTTACCTTTAAATTTTTAAATCACAACATTCACTTTGTCTCAGTTTAACCGCGACTTTGAGTGCGATATGTCAAAATTACGATTTCAAATCGCAACTTAAGTACACTTTGTGAAAAATTGAAGTGGGGAGATATTATGTTGTCTGATCAAAGTGTAGACGTAAGAGATGCCCCTTACTTTAATTTTTCACTAATTGTATCTAAGAAACTGCAACTTTGACGTATCCTCAAACTATGATTTAGTGACGATATTATTAAGTTTTCGAAACTTCTTATTTTTTTTAAACACGTGCAATCATTCAATCCTATAAATAAATAGTTAGCATAAAAAAGTTTGGAATCTTAAGAACACTCTGACCTTCCAAAATTATTGTAATAAGAAGGCCACATTTTTTAGAGTCATATTTGATAGTGTTGATTCAGGCACACCTTATTATTTCTGCAGTCGCATCAGGGCCTCACTTTCGAGGAGCGATCGAGGTTGTGCCGATGCCTGAACTACGAGAAGCTGAGCCTCGAGGCATGCAAGGAGCTGGCGAAGAATCCCAAGGTCCCTCCTGCGATTGCTGTTCAAGCGCTGATGGCGCAGCAATCCCGCTTGCCGACACAACAACGTGAAGTGCTGTCTTCTCCGATGCCGACACCCAGGAGAGGCTGTGACAAAGTTGTTGCGAGAGATAGCCCCAGGAGGACCTCGGCGGTCGAGGGGGAGATCGTTGCGTACGACAGGGTCGACATGGAGAACATAGAGGAGGAGAACCGGGACATGAGGATGAACCTGCAGAGGATGCAGTGGAGGGTCGTTGAGTTGGAGAAGGTTTGTAAGGAGATGAAGGGCCGGATGTCCCGTATGGTTCGACACCCGACTGGTGGACCAGGGGTCAGCGCAAGGGCCTTGCCCAGGTTATGCTAAGTTCACCTTCTTTTCTAACTTTCAGAGTACATAAGAAATAATCGCTTTGTAATTGTTATCCCTTGCAAAAATTTGTGAAATTCGGAAGATTACATCTTTCACAATACTAGAAAAGCCGAAACCTTAGCCTTACACCCCAAACGAAGTAAACCTGAGATTCAAATTTCTTCTGTGCGTCAAAAAACCAACATCTTCATGTGGATTCGGCCAGCAAAATGAATAGTTCCTCGTCTCTGATCGATCCCATTTCCATCGCCCTCTCAAGCGCGCTAAACCCTCCGGCATCCCTGATGGATCTACGCGCTCCTCTGCACACAGATAACATTTAAGAAGACAGTGAGGAACTCCGTTTGAAGCAGATACATCAAGTAAGAAAATAATAACTTTTACCTTCTGAGGAGAAATTTAGCCAAGGAGTTGTTTCCCATAGCTACGCAGTGGTGCAATGGAGTCCGTCCGTGTGTATCTTGCTTATTTATATCGGCGCCGAATTGCAGGAGCAGTTCGAGCATCACCGGATTGCCTTCGTGACATGCCAAGTGCAACAAGGAGCACCCTCGGAGGCACTTTGTTGGTTCCTTTGGATCCTTTGTGACTGGACAGTTGGAAGGATCACTCCTACACACCTCCAGTAACACCTCATCGTTGCCATGAATAGGGCCACAATTGCTGATGATATCGTCAGAATCAGCATCGAGGATACTTTTATCTGTCATTGCTAGTCTTCGGTAAACTTCTCGTAAATCATTTCCCGTGATTGCTTGCCAGATGCAGGACAAAGCAGGAACGCCAGATTCTTCAGTGATTTTATCGATGAAAACTTTTCCTACATACTATATTCTGCCAAGGTTTAGCATCTAATTGAAAGCATTATTACATAAAAATAACAGAAAACAAGACTCACTCTCACCTTCATTTGAATGTATTTCTCCTTCTGGAGGACAGCATCACTGGGACAAGGTTTGATCATGCCCTCGGATTCTTCCAATCTACAGTTGTAAACAAGAGCTGAGAAAAATAAGTCCACGACTTCAGTATAGAGTGACAAACACCATGGAAACTGAAAGAGATGAGGTAAAAATTCATCCATAAGCCACTCTCTTAGTTGCCATCTATGTTGAGCCCCTAAACCCCCATAGATGAAGCCCGGGTTGGAACATTTATATTATCATTTTTTGTACTTTTTCAATCAAGAAATCAGGTAGCTGTCGAATAGTATTGCAGCTTGCTTGGACTAATCACTATGAAGACAGAGTTTTAGGCTTCTCAGCACTTAAGGTTACTTTCTATCGAGATGAAAGGAATAATTGTCCCAAAATAAGGGAAAAACTAAAGTGTCGACATTTCCTAACCTCTTTGTTCCTTGCAGCAATGCCTCCCAAATGGAATTGCAATAGGTGTTACCCAGCACCTTGAATAAATCCAGAATCGTCGGCTCCCAAACTCGGACGTCTAATGTCACTGATCGTACCTGCAAGTGTATCAAAAGAAAATTAATCATGCAAAAATAAAACAAGCTATTCCCAGATGAAAATTGAGCTAACAGTAGGCTGATGAATACCGTAAATCACTAGATGAATTAACTGCTATGTGTATCAGGAGTAGGCACATTTTGATTAAGCAAAAAAGAATAGTGACAATGACAGCAATGAAATTGACTAAAAAATGATTTCTAATAGTGAAATGGTAAGTTCTTTGCACGGGAAAGCACCTTTGAGATGTGTACACCAAGATTGCGATGAAGGCCGGAGCATTCGATGCACAATAAAATACCAAGGTTTAGTGAGGCCCAGTCAGGTTCAGGCGAAGAGCATTCTGCACAAAAATTATTTCCAGGTATAGTTCTAAGAGTGTTTGCCACATAATCAGCGCCACTGACGTCATCAGCATGATAAGAGTCTTCATAGTTATCTGCTGAAGTGATATCAAGAGAAGCGCCCTCGGCTAGATTGTTCTTCCTAGCATTATTCACACCACCATGTGACTGCAAACACAACATAATGTTTCTTTAAAGGGGGGTGGATGATTATCTTAGGCATCAAACTGAGGAGATCTATAAAGGGATACCAGTCGAAGAAATTGCGAACTAAAGAGAGTTGCAATCACTGATTTGATGTTGTTGACCCAGTCTACCTGATCTGCTTCATTTTCAGCCTACAAAAATATACTATAAAGTCAGATATGTCCACTGATTATCATTCTCTTTCCAAAAAAGAAAATGATTAACATGTCAGTGGCAGGTGCAAGGGACATGTAAGGAATTGTAATCTTCTTGGATGATTACAAACGACAGTCGTTTTCTGAATTATTTCCAGGAGTATTCCCATAGAATAATGTTTGCTAGGAAAATGACCTAAGGAGAGCAGGAACGACTCTTCCTTTTGAGCAGCATAACTTTCATAGTGCAGCTGCTGCCAATAATGTACATACATTTATAGTAATCAACACAATTCAACTTGAATAAAATTTCGATTAATACTGTTCTTACCTGCAGTGTGTAAGAATTTGAAGGAGAAATTATTCTGAAGCAAAGTCTCATTTCCCTGTCATCAGCATCAAATTTTATAGTAGACGTCCGCAAGTCAATAATACGAGAGCCTAGAGCATCTTCTCCAAGAGACGAAGCCCTGTTGTGCTTCAGAAGTAATCTTCTAAAGACACTGCTATTCTGCTCAGCCACCCTGCTGTAATGGTTTGACTGAGATGCCTAAAATTGAGACATGTAAATCTGACGGTCACATACATAAGTATAAGATGCTTGTATGAACTGGACTACCATGTACTATTGTTGGGAAAAGAAAACAATTTTTTTGAAAATAAATTAAATTCGGCAGGATAGATGAAATCAACATGTCTGGTGGAATAGATGAAATCGGCATGTCTGTAGTAAAACATACCAGGGCCTTGTTACTTTTATTCTGATAGTAATATAAGGTCCCATGGCCGTCCAAGACAAAGTATCTCCTTTTCCATTCACCTCTTGTACTTGATGACTGCTTTAAGAGATAACCTTGTTTTATAGTAAGGACCTGTTTTAAAAAACTGAATCTCGATGAGAAAAAGAAAAAGAAAAACTGAACTACAATAAGAAAATAATCATAAGCTAAAAGCAACTCATGAAACTGGTGAATGTAGGTATAATCCATAATTAGGCTCAAAAGAACCCACTTAGACTTAGAAATGACAAGAAGCAGCAGCATCTTATTTAATTACCTGGCTAATTGCAAGCAAAGTTCTATTCAGGATTATTCAAGAATACAGAACCTATCATGATGAACCTTTTATAATCTAAAGAATGCTAAACCACAACTGAAAACATACAAGTCCATGTTCATCAATAGAAGGTGACAACAACTCTAAAAACAAGCCCAAACAGCTGAAATGACTATACCCCTGTCATTATTTATGTCTCTTTAAGAAGTACCCCACAGTCTTCCGAAACAAGATGGCTCATCTATATCCCAGCTAAGCTGCACAATTCCATATTGACAAACTCTTTGAAAGGCAACATGACCACTGGATATTTAGAAACTTCTAGCTCTTGATTACCTCTCCATTCGCAGATGATTGCATGATAGCTTCTATATCCTTAGAGGATTTCCCACAAGCAGGGTGTAAACTAACAGAGCTGATGGTAGGTTCAATATTGCTGGATGCTTGTAAACTGTCCAGCTCAGCTTGAGTGCGAAACTCCTGAATCCTTTTAGCAAGTTTATCTTGTTCTGCATTACCCACCTCTTTAGATTGTTGTGCATAAGTCAAAACCTGGTTTTGTTCGGAGGGAGGGTGGAGAACAAAAACAGACAGAACATGATTGTTGATCTCCAGTGCATATCAAAATCAAACAGAATGTGGATTTACAGTCTGATGATGACCACGATGATTCATAAATGGTTAAGAAAATAAAGAACACTAAAGTAGACGCAAGAATGATCTGTACCTGGTGAATGAATGGTTCCAACTGACTCAATAACTCGTAACCCTATAATACCAGAAGTCAGCACAATTATGACCAAATGTTTGTCAGTGAAATAGTTTAGCTGGGACTAAGAATCAAACCAGCTTAAAATATCGTAAATGCACGTCCATAATAGCACTGATGGACTCGAGAAACTCGTACTTCTTTTTTGATTCAATATTCATGAGCGCATTCACCTGCATCACTCGAAACCACGGAGGAAAAGTAATTAGTAGCAGCTTAGAAAGAGATAATGCAATGCATCACAAAAATGCAAGATACGTTTAAAGAGCAGACATACCAGACCAAAGCGGCTTCTTTCAAATGCTGACTTAGAATTTTGTAGTTCCTGTCCGGAAACAGATCTAGTAAGAACTAAATCTTTCAGCCCCACTAAAAACACTGGTAAAAAGTTTGCAAATGATTATGTCCAGTCTTAATCAAACTAACACAATATTCCCAACTCACATCCAAGGTCATTAAAAAGAATTTTCACTATCGTATAACCAGGAGATAATTCATACACCCATTTTCGTGAAACAAACAAATATTAAGTAAATAGAAAACCATGCAACTATTTTGGTCTCGGTTCAGTACACTAAGTACCTCTTCATGTTCAGTGATAATGTCCTCAGGAGTGCTCTTCTTAAGGGAAAGAAACTTCTCCCGTGCCTGTTCAAAAACAAAAAAGGAATCTGAACGCATAAAAACTACTAAACATTACAGCAGAGTAGTTTAACCTTTCAAAATTTAACATATTATAGAGATATAACAGAGATATGTGACCACTGTTTAGAAAGTACAAGGCAATCAGCACCTGCTCGTAAGCTTGTTCAGCTTTGTGAAACCGTTGACGAGAGTCCTGCAAGATAATATATACACACATAATACAGCATCCCAGGTGCTTTGCCAACCAACAGATTCATATGCAAATTCTTGATGCAGAGAAGCCACAAATAAGTTTTCAATAATCCAAGCAAAAGACTTCGAATGGAGATCGTGGACATGAGATTGAACTCTGATGACAAAAGCCTGCCTACTTCTTTTTTCTTTTTTTTTTTTGGTAGAAAGGATTTGTAGCTTAAATAAAAAGTCTGCCTACTTCTGCAACACTGTTTTCTCCTTTCTGGAAAGATAAATAGAATTTAATGTAAAAGGCTGCAAACAAAAGCTGGAGGAAGCAGGAAATGACAAGGTTCTCGGACGAATTACATGTTTCTTCCTTTTAAAGTGGTGCAATAGGAAAACAAGCCAGAGAAAGATCCCACAACAACTTTAATTAATGGATAAACTTAGATCAAAATCAGGAAAAAGATCCACTATGATGGAAATAAATAGAAAGTGAGAAGAAAACTTCCAAATTATCATATAAATCTGAAAGTTTGATAAGGTAAAATGACAAGAAAATTTCAGTTTTTTGCAGCCAAGTAATAATGAATAAAATGTATTGATATAATCATACCTTTGCTTCTTGCATGTCAACTTTCAGAAATTGCATCAAGCGATCAACTAGCACGTGCTCCACCTGTAAAGGGCTATTAATCAAAAAAATGTTTGAAAAGTACATAGCGAATCCCAAGAAACTTTTTGAGAAAGTTTAATCAACGAGCTAATCAAGTTAATCAAGTTGATACTCTTCCTAACCAGGAAGGTGGTTTTCATTATTTTATTTTTATTGTAGTTACAGAGATAGCCAGGGTGAATGCAAGGTTACAACACTTGTAAGGAGCTGTGATCATCTCTGAATATTGTAAATGTTGACCTGCGAGTGCAAAAGCTCTTTGTAAGAAGCAAGCTCATGAAGTGCCGACATGAACTTGGATATGACAGGACCTAAGAAGAAAGAGTATTAATGAGCAATTATAATTAAAATTAGAAGTACTACTCTTATACTTCCATTACAGAAGATCCCATGAAATACTACTTTATCAAAAGAAAAAGGAAACAGAACATCTAGAATATCGTCCTCAAGGAAGCAAAGCCACATCATGACTTAACCTTGAGGAAGCAAAGAAAGCTGGAAGTACTAAAGTTCATTCAAGTGAAGCCTTGAAAAATTTCCCTTCAATAATTGCACCTTATCTTAATAGCAAGAACAACCAAAATGTTGACCAATGGGGAACCTGAGGGAACTTTCATACAAACTTTCACTTCTACATCTGACCAATCACGAATGCTGACTGAAAGTATATATCCACATTATCTAAATCTAGTAGGTGCAACTAGACTACAGTTTCAACAAAAAAAAAATGCAAGGAAGAGCACAGAACAAGTGTAAGAGCTGATGGTCAAATTGCATTACTGTTCCACAATCTCTAGACACCATAGATAGTATTCCAGAACCTCTACTATAACTAGTTCACAATAAATCACAACACATTGCTAGACTATATGATGACTCCTACATGAAAAGTCAAAATTAGTGACATATATCTCAAGAACCTCCAATTGATACACTGACAGGATCGTCCAGTCCACCACCAAATGCTTCCAAGGAGTCTGCAAATGCTGCATCTCCCTTGCATGATTCTCCCAGTGAGTTCCTGTGACAGATAAGAGACCAAAGTGATCCTGACTGGAACATTACTTTTGAGCGCCTGATTCATGGCTTCTTTTCCATGATTATCAAACAGATTCAATGAATAACTTCTTCAGAAAGTAGTATACAAAGAAAAGAAAGAATTTCATAAAATAGATGCAGTTTTTCATGTACTAACAAAAACCCAATTAGAGAGGAACACGTTACGGACTCCCAAGGCAGCATTGGGAAATGCAACTCCAAACTTACAAGAACTTTGCACAGCCCTTGTAAAGTCCTAAACAGCGTTCCTTCAATTCTTCATTTGTTTGCTCCAACGTGAACACCTGTCCGCCACCATCAGAAAACAGAGTTACGAATCTTACGGAAATCATCTTTGTTGCCTGGCGACAAGAGATGCATATTCTTAGTAATAGTCGGTTCATGGGTTAATCTATTTGGCAAAAATTGGCATCACACAATCACCATCCCAGCAAAAAGATCAACATCATTCCGACAGCTCCATTTGATATTCCAATACCATATTATTCTTCCCTGGAACAATCACCAAAAACTAAAAGAAGGTCCTCAACAACAGCAGAACAAGGGTTGTAACACGGGACACAAGCGTCATACTATTCTCACAAGAAAAGGAAAAGAAAATCGAGTTGCAGGGGGACTAAACTCCAAACCAGAGCAATAAGCCAGTACTAATCAAACCCAAAACTAGTACAGATGAAATTTCCGAAACCCAAGTGGGTATAGGACAGCACCTTCTCTCTGAGCAACAGAACCGACAAACTAAACCCGCAGCTCCGCAAAAAGCCACGACCCAGAAACAGGGGAGCAACCAAAATCGATCCGATTGTAACAAAAAACAAGGCGATCCAACAATAACGGAGGAACAAATAAATGTTTGGTCATTTCCCTGGGAACTTCACCTGCTTGTGGAACAAGGGGGAGTCCTCCAGGTTGATGAATGCTGACATCCTAAAAGGGCAGGCACGGATCTGCTTCGTCTCGATTGTCGGATGACAGACCGCGACCTTTAACTTTTTAGCTTCCGGAACCAGCGGGTGTCTTGAAAAGTTGAAGGCAGCTTGAGCTCCGATCTCATGTACTCAGACGGGACCCGCCTGTTGAGCTTCGTTCCCGATTAAAGTTGGTCGACGAGAAATAATTTGTTCAACGGGGTAATGGCTGTCTCGAGTTTTTTGTGTTTCAAAAGTGGGAAGACAGCTTAGTTGGATTTACAGATTTGGAGATTTTTATTTCGAATTTGGAAAACCTAACAGCAAATTCTTTTGCAAATACAACCATCCACAACAATAAATTCTTTACACTCATTATTTCTCCAAATATTTTAAAACTTCCTTGGGAAAATATTTTAGGTACTGACTATGTGACAATATCCCATTCCCCATAGTTTCGTTCCATTATTAGTAAACAAAATAATTTACGAAATAGTATATTAATTTTTTTTTAAAAAAAATTTCCTTAACTGATGCGAGAAAATTGGCCTTGTGATGCCGATTTTACTGTAGAAGAAAATCGACATTAAAAAAAACCGGGCAGAAGTGCTACAGGCAAACCCTAAATTTGCCTATTCCGATGTCTAAAATACGGAAACCTATCTTACGCCATGATTGTAGCAAGACTAATCAGTTTGCTATATGTAATGCTTTCTTTTTGGAGGCTCTACGATGCCTATACAATCACGCCAAACTCGTTGATATCCAACAATGTGAACTAAATTGTCCGATTTGTCGGTAAAAATCATAAACTTGTTAATCTCTAGCATGGTGAACTAAATTGTCCGACTTGCCGGAGAAAATCATAAAGCCTATCAGCTGTATTATGTATACTCGAGTATTCATACATATATCTAATCCTTGTCGCCTTTAGATTCAATAGGGTTCCTAAATAAATTAATTTCCTCCCATAAATTATTTGTGTCATTTCTATCCGTTCTTTAGAATATCGATTTCCTTCCATACTAAAAAATCGAAGTTACAAAGCCAAGCCGATTTTCTAAAAAGAATTTTAAAAATTAATACCTAAATTTTATTGACTAATCCCATCCCCCCACATTGTCCGTCCCTTTTGTAAAAGAAAAAAAGAAATGACAACACAATTCCAATTTTGCCGAAACATAAGCCCGAATATCTTATTATTATTAATTTCAATAAATTTTCATAAAGTCCGCAATTTTTAAATTTATAAAAGCAAATATTAGAATTTGTCCAAAAACTTTAAATATGTTGTAAATATAATGTGAATGTCATTTATTATTCTCTATTAATCATTGTTTAGATTATGTTGAAAATGAAAATATATAGTATGACACGCTTTCACCTAACAGTTGGCGTTGTTTGCTGTACAACAGTGGTATCGGAGCCGGAGGTCGAGGGTTCACGGCGCCAGGCGCAAAAATGAAAAAATTAAAAATACAGAAGAGAGGACACAGAAGCCCACCCCTAGGGCCGAACAAATATTGTATTGATCATGCGCTTATGCCAAATTTTGGGCGATCGAAACGAACTTTGGTTCCGATGAAGGAAAATTGACTGATGATAAATTAGATTTTGGTTTTGATGATTTCTCTCAATTTGATATAGCTGATTTTCTTGTCAAGCATGAAAATAATAATGTTATTATTTTTAAAATAATATTTTATGATTACATAATTATATGTTTTGGATTCTTTTTATTATTATTGTTGTTTTCATTTTCTTATGTGTTTTTGTATATCATTAAAATTAATATTTTATGAGAAAAACGAGGTTCCCGGAAGCGAATTCTCGACCAATGAAAATTGCGACTGATCGTAGATAACGCATCGGCACAAAATCATTGGGGGCTTCCAAAGAGCAAATATCTTACTAATAGGGGGAGTAAACATACCGTACTCTTTTTTCCTTTACCATCGTTTTTTCCCATGAGATTTTTCTGGAAAGGTTTTTAACGATGCAGTATTACAATAAGTATGGGTACGTATTGTATTACAACAAGATCTAGAGGAACGTAACAACGATCTCCGAAATCAATAAGAAATTCTCCTCATTTCTTTCTCTGGTTTTCTTTCTTCCTCCTTCCCGTCTTTGTTTTACTACAAAATACAGCTTAATCTAGGGTGGAAACCCGAGAGGGAGATGGCGGGTGCCAGAGGTGTTAATGCAGTCGCTAAAAATCTAAGTCTAGCGGCATCGGCAATGGCATCCCAACAGGCAACAGAATGTCCCAGAAATAGCTCGATGGCATCTCCTTTTACCTCTGATAAATCAGCACTCCCTACATGATTTACCATCTCACGAAGGTGAAATGATGCCCGTTCATGATACAAAAAGAGGTCTCCTTGGTCGAACCACGACTTTACAGAAGAAAAAATATCAGTGTAATGCAAAAATGGACAGAAACCAAAAGCATAAGACCTCAAAAGGGCTGACCATTAGCAGCATCTTGGCTCCTGCTTCATAGCGTTCCCACCATCAGAGTCGTACATCATCGACTGAGCAGATACGAGGAGCGAAAATGAATGAGCATAAAGTACAACATTTTGACAATGGACCCTGCCTTACTACATATGACTGGGCAAAAGCACATGCCGTTTGTAAAGACCTATTTGGGAACAATGTCAAAAGGATACCCACAAAGATAACCGGTAGCTTTGTGGTAATGGGGAGTATTGTGCTCGCTAGATCATCATCGATAGAAACGGGCAGCGGGGGCATTCTTCTCATTATCCCCGGCATGTCTCTCATCCTACATGTATTGGGAATATATAATCTTATATAAATCAAGTTACAGGGAAATCAACACCTTGGCCAACAGTAGTAGTGAAAGTAGCAAAATATCAAAGCATAGAGACGATCATACTCGGTTAAAATAGCTGCGAGGTTGTTCCTGGTCCGATAGAGCAGGTCATTATTCTCATGCAACTGCATGAGGAACCATGTAAATAAATCAGAAGGAAAGAACAAGATCGCCACACATTTGTTATGAATAAACTTCATAGAATGAGGTATATTTAATAGCATCTTGTGTGAAACTGCAAATGGAGTTCACAATTACACCCAACAAGAAACAAGTGTACGGAAATTTCTATTAAATTGTAGTCATAAGGAAGAGGGTGGAATGCGGGAAGACACAGCACGAACTAAAACTGTTATGGACTGCTGGTCATTTTAGTTAGCAAGAAAAATACGTCGATGCTGGTAAGGACTCGTCATGTCCAGGCTTTCATGCATACCTTCAAACTGTGGAGATTAGCAGTAATTTGATTGAAGGTTCGGTAGTTATCTTCCAAAAGCAGCTTCGTAGGACCGATATTCCCTGATCCAGCAAGAAACCCAAATCACAAGCAGCACACAGTGATAGAAACAGACCATGTATAATTCAACCTTGCAAACTACAGATCTTTGCGCCATTTTCTGAAGTTAAGGAAAAGACAACAGAGAACCAACTGAACTTATGGAAAACAAGAGGACGAAGGGTTTTTACCTGATCAAAACCAATGTTAAAGAAGACATTTCTCATCTATTACCTTCAAAGGGTGCTGCCTCAAGCCGATCAGCAGGATGGAACAATGAGGTGCTTCTAGCTGTGTTGATCAATAGTTCGGAGGGAAGATTCATTCTCTGGGATGATTCTACCAAATTATCCTGAGGACGAAGAACACCAAACGTTAACAGAATACCTTTAAACTTTCAATCCCATTAACCGAGGTTGAAACTTACCGCCACAAAAAAGGAACAGAAATGACCTTGGCGGTCGTATAAATAAAGAAATAAAAAAATCAATCATTATCATGTTATAGAGATAGCTTCTTTCAATGCAAACCTTTTTATTGCAGATCTTCTTCCCACCATTGTGCTCTTCAGGTTTTCTTCTCTTTCTCTGCAACAATGACACAAAGAATAGCCAGCATTATGCACACAGCATTTCTGCAATGGCATAAGCCTCTACATGTTTTCAAATTACCGTCAACCATCGGCACCGCAAAGCAACATCACGGACAGTTTTACTGGGTAACATCCCTGCCATCTTGATATACTTCATGATAGTTGGTTCATTAGCATATCTAAACAAAATCCAGTAGGAAAATAAGGTGGCTCGCATTAGTTTAGTTCAAATAACAACTGAACAAACGATACAAGCTATGTACCTCTTGATCCCCTCATTAAGCTTAGCCTGCTCCTCGGCAGTCCAGTCAACGGCCAACCCTTCATCATGCTTCGTCCCCGAGTCTGTATCCAACAGAAACCCACCCAGAGAAGAGCTCCCCACACAAGCTCGGCCCACAGCTGGAGTACTCATAATCGCGCTCAAACCCCCCGGGTAAACAGCACCATTAATCCCGAAATATTCCCCGACCATTGGAGCCATAATCTCTGATGAGCTGCTAATCGCTCCCATCTGAAATGAAATATCATGCACCCGATTCATCGTCGAGGGCGCCACAGACGAAGAGGATGAAGGCGAAACCAGTAGCTCGTCTCCTCGAAAACCCGATAAATTAGGCTCCAATGCCATTACCCCCACCCCAAAATTCCTGCAAGTCAACACCAACTAATCCTCGACGGAGCCAACATCCCCACAACAACAACTGGAGAAAACTATGGAGACATTCACCTCGGAGGTGCGAAGAATCTGTCAGGGCAAGAAAATCACAGACGAATCGCGAAAACCACGAAAGTAATTCGCAAGATCATCCCTAGACCGACATTCCGGAAGGGAAGACGAACAAAGGAATAACTGATTCTGATTCGATCTCCGGAGACATTCGATAGAGAGGAAAGGAATGAAGGAATTAAACCGGAAGGTGGCGAGGGAAAACCATGGGAACCAACTGCCGTCGGGGGATCGTTCGGACCCAAGCTGTCCCGGGGGGTCGGAGCGCACTCCCCCGGTATGATGGAAATTGTTTCCCATTCATGTTTTTTTAGATAATTCTTTCTTCTCCATCAAATTTTTATGTATTAACTTTTTTATAAAGTCTGTTTTTATAAAATCGATTTCATAATTCTTAAATCGAAATCGACCGTACAAACATCGATGTCATTCGTTCTACTCGGAAGTCGGCTGCTTTCGTAAAACAATAACAAAGTCGGCATCTGTAATCCGACTTTTTTGTTAATTAAAAAAAAAAAAAGAATATTAATTTGAATTAAATTAATATCGATAATATTAATATCGAGAATGAATGATGATTAGTCCTCATTATCTTTAAGAGGAGATAAAGCTTATGNCCCATGCGCACCCCCACCCCCTCCCCCTTTCCTGCGACTGACCAAGTCTGCAACTTGGTCGTACGCCTTACGGATTTGTTTTTTACTTCGAAAAGAGTCCGATCTTCGTAAGGTAGCCTTTTAAATTGCCTTAAAAGCAGTCGCCCTAGCTTTGGCCAATTTTAGTAAAATACTTTTTTTTTATTTAAGTGTTAAAAAGTCGACCTTTTATCAAAATATAAGTGACATGAGGTCGGTCTTTATAAGACCGATTTTGATTTAAGAATCATGAAATCGATTTTATAAAAATCGACTTATTTCATGATTAAAGTTAACCTTTGTAAGACCGATAGAAATTTTCAAACTTTTTTGACGAAATATTTTTCGGACCGTAACAAATCTCACATTTTCGTGACATGTATCACGTACAACACAATGTCGTGACGTGGGATCGCGTTTTCGAATAAATTTTTAAAGTGTTGTTTTTTTTTTTGGGATCGCGTCTTCTTATCGTTCAGGAAAACGACTAGGAACGATATTATTTTAAAAATTATTAGTTTTCAGAAAGCTTTTCGAGTTATAACAAATTTTGAAACAAAGACTTTTGGCGTCGATATTATGGTTTCCTCATGGGCACGGGGTGCATACAAATGCTTCTCTTTATTTTATTTGTTTTTTTTTTTGGTCATCTTGGTTGGCTTATTTAAAGGAAGCAGTGGTAGGCTTTGGAGCACCGGGATTTAGGAATATGTTGAGAAGCCGATCCACGGTAGTGAACCTCATGTCCGGGTATAAGCTGGAACCCTCGATGTCGTCCTCATGTAGCTCGAACCCCGTAAGGTCTCCTTTCACGAATATGGAATGGATGATCGATATTGGCAAGTTGTCCGGATCCGGCAATGCTACAACAAAACGTAGATGTGAAACACTAAACAAACGAGACCTGTTCTAGCCTGTGGGAGACGAAAACGAGAGGAGGATAGAGGCTTACATCTGGATAACCGTATGAGTTCGGCTTCAGGCAGAAAAGTTCTCTTAAAACTTCGGCCCGTTTTCTTCTCCCACATTGAGACCAGCTCGAGTTGAGAGACGATGTTTTCCCGCGGCCGGTAGATCACTAGACGGTTAAGCGCTCTAGGGTCGTCCGCGACTCGGATAGTGTATTTCGCGATGTCCTCCTCGTAATTGAGAACAGCTGTCGATGACATAAAGAAGCGTTTGGCACAATAATTCATTCGTTTGTCTTTGTCTTTATGTGGAGGAAAATTTTATGATCTTATCTACCATTAGCTTCGCCATTTCCATAGATGAGAACTTCGTCTAGATGGCGATCGTGTGGATGAAGTAGGAGGTTGACAAAGTAAGCACCGAAACAATTCGCAGACACATAGGTGAAAGGGATCCCGGCCGCTTTGATGGCCCGTCTTATCTTCCTCTTCTTCTCAAGGAATGCCTCGAAGAGGGCTAACCCTATCTTCCTCACAACCGAAGTCGGAAGGCAGAAACCTCTGAATTTATAAAAATTTAATCGTGAGTACGATGCCATCAGGCATGTCAATATAATTGTGGGCCAGAACTTACACCAGGGAAGAATACATACCTTAACATTTCCGGCAGCAATTATGGCGTCGATGATCTTAAACTGTTCGAAAACTTGAGGGTATGCCAACGCAGAGATCACAACATTGACTTCCCTCATCGTTGAAACCATCTTCTCGTGATCTTCCATCGTTCCCTGCAACGTGCAACACTACAAGATTTAACAAAGCTTCATCTACGTCACTCGTGGGTCTTTCCAGAAAGCTATCCAGATGTAAAGCTCTCACCTCAACGATGGTGACGCCAAGGGAGCGGAAACGTTCGCGGAGAATCAGGCTGGCCTTGCTTGTAGGACGAGAGTAGACATAGGTTGGATGCCCCATGCAAACGCTGGCTTCAACCAAGTACTTGCCAATGTATCCGGTGCCGCCGAAGATGAGAATCCTGCTGGGCTTACCGTCCTCTCTCATTGCAAGGAAATTACACAAGATCAATGTTTTCTTTACCTCCCGTTGAATAATTAAACAAATGGTGGACACATCCAGAGGCTTATATGTTAGTATTTATATACAGCCGTGAGGACGCTCATAGGAGGCGTTCCTCTTACCATGTGGTTGGTTACTGTCTGATTTTATTACATTGGACATTGTGGAACTTAACCATATATTAGAGCAATGGCTTCCTCTTACCGACTTTTATCCTGTCCTTTTCTTGTATGAATACAACCTTCTCCAGTGAGAAAGATGGCGACAAATCTAGAACGGTTCCACCGTGAATATAGTACGTAGTTTCGTCCGAGGTATATTCGTTGCCCTCCTGGTTTATGTATATAAGCTCCGAATAATTCCGGATATGGTGGATGGTGGGTCTTTCAACGGAATTGACTGCATACAATAATTTCCTTAAGCGAATCAAAACTCCTCGTCACGTGCTCGTATTTACAGAATCCAACCGAATCTGAAGGTAAAAAGAGGCGGAGAACTTCGAAGTAACATAAATAAATAAATGCATCCAAAAAATCGAGGGGATTTGAAATTTTTTTTTTTAATTTTAATTTTTTAATTGAAATAATTAATTATTACAAACTATACAATTATTAACGCTGTGTGGGGCTGTGAGATGGAAATTTGACATAGTTATGGTTATTCTTTCGTGGAAAGAGGAAAGACGGGGAAAAGGAATCGTAAATAATGAATAAACAATTAAAGAAAACGAAAAAATAAACGTGCCCCGATGCCGTTTACCCTCTTATTTTATTAAATGGCTCCTCGTACCATGTGGTGGAGACAGGACAAAATATCACCCGGTGCCCACTTTTATTTTAGTCCGTTTTTTTGTATTATTAGAAAAGATGCGGGTAAATGCACAATAGTAGATCCCTTATATAAATTCAATATGCAATACTTTCCCTAGACTTCCCATGTGGGTTTGTCGTATGAAATAGAAGAAGATCATGCAGCTCCACTCCAGATGTGCATGTTTCGAGCCATGAAAAAAAATTCGTATTTGCTGTAATATCAAGGGTAACAGACAACCGACCAATGCAGGGGGGATGGACCCATTGAGCTAATTCCTGGGATAAAAGACAGTTGCCTCCGGACGATTTATATTTATTAGGCGCACGTAGAAGCCGTTAGAAGCTTGTCAAATTTGATTCAATCCTCGATCGGAAGTTAAAAAAATAAGAAGTGACAGAATTTACGTGGTTTGGTCAATCGATCTACGTTCACGAGTGGAAAAGAAGATTTCGTATTTCTCGTTTTATTCCAACACATACTCTTTTTTTACCATCATACTCTTTGCATCAGTGTATCCATCTTCTATGCACTTGGTATTTGCTCTCTATTGCATTATCCTTCGTTTAGTATTATGACACCTATTTATAGAATAAATGTCACCAAATATATCGAAATCTATGAAATATTATAGGCAGGTAAATATATTGGCTCGTTCGTATATTTCACGAGCGAATCAAATATTCTCCAAATTACAATATTTCTGACTTCGAGCCACAAAATCTTGGCAAACTCTACACGTATCGCGAAGTCCATAGAACGTTTGATGAATTGTCTGTACTAGTCTCCCAGAGACTAACTGTGAATATCTCCCTTCTTCTCCTCTAGGCTCCAACGAGCCTAGTCAACAAAATATCTAAGCCCATCCACGACGGACTTGACTACCCACATCTTCTTACTTTTTCGTGTTCATGACCTATTACCCTGCTTCTCCAATGACAGAATACTCCTCTTGAAATGTTCATGATACCTTCGAGGTAACTCAACAATATTAATAACAACGACACCTCTCATAACATACAAGCCTTTCAATCGACTCCCAGTTATCCACAACCGCCTTCCTCGGCGAACATTGATTGCTCCACTTGAAATAGAAAAGTCGTACCGTTTGGTTCTAAAACACTCACGTAAACAATATTTCTCATGATGTCAGGTACATGTCGGACACCTGTCAACTCTTTCACAACTCTATCCCTTATTATGAGCCGAACCGTCCTCACACCTACAACCTTACACTTGCGATCGTTGCCCAAGCGTACCTCTCCACCTACAGTGGAACAACATGCGGCGAACATCTCTCAATGAGGACTCAGGTGGAAAGTGCTCCCCGAGTCGAGAATCCAATTCTTGTCTGGTGGTCCCTCCGACTCAGTTTCAACAGTCTGCACCTCGCTAGCCATGAGCACATCTCCATCGCTAATATCATTGTCGCTAGTAAATACATCAATCTTCGCTGACACTTGCAACCCTTCATCCTTCCCTGTTAGCTTCCGGTAGTTTTCTTTATGTGTTCTTTCTTACCGTAATGGGTGCATCTTACACCGCTGCTACCTTTGGATCTTAACTTGCTTACTACTAATGCCTCTACCATGGGTCGCCCTACTTCCCCCGTCGACTATTTATCAATCAAATCCTTTGAAAAAAGAGTAGATCGTACCTAATTAATTTTGAGAACACTTCTCCCATACAAGAATGTCTCCCTGAAGCTCTGGTATGAAGCGGGTAGAGAATATAACAACGGCATCGCCTGGATCTCCTCATCAATCTTGTCGCTAATCCTCTCCAAATCCAAAGATGCGGACAACCAATTATCGAGTTAGGATCCAGCGGACATATCTTTTGTTATTCTGAGCATAAAAATCTTGTTATTATGTTTGTTGCTCAGAGTCCTCGTATTCTCTGGCTTACTCCAAAGCCCGATTGTTGTCGTCTCCTTGAGCACGTTCTTTATAATCTCGTTGGACAATCACGATTGAATCGCCGATAATGCTCTAGCATGCATCTCCTCCCACTAGTCAAAAGTCAACTTCGAAGAGCTGTTCGATTGATCTGTAAGAGCCTTCTCCACCACCCTATATCAGTAGCACCCTCATCTTGACTTGCCACAAGCCGAAATTCACGCTCCCATCCAACTTCTCGATCTCGAACTTGCCACCCGCTATGGATCTCAAATCTGCATAACCAAGCTCTGGTACCAATTATTTTACTTGTAATCTACCACCCATTGTAATCTACTACATTTTCCATGTATTAAAATTATATATATGGTTTTACTTTTCATATATTAGAATTACTCGCTGTAATCTACTACCATTTATATATATATATATATATATATATATATATATAACAACTAATGATAGCACTCCGCCACTGTGCTTTTCTTGATGTATTTGTACTAAACTTTGTAGTCTATGTAGATAAAGTGGCGCCTCAGTGTTTGCAGGGGGAAATACGTTGTGATATAACAGGGATTGAAAAGGTTCAAGAAATATGGTCGCCAAGACTTTTATGAAGACAGTAATGTGAAGAACAAGAACACAATTATGAAAACAAGAGCACTTACTTCCATTTATGGAGAGCAAATTACAAGAAGACAATCAAGTAGCCCTTCGGGGTATTTGAATAATTGTCGTGTGTTTATTATAAAAAACTGAACGCATATTTATATTAGAACTTAATCCTGTCCAAACGATAACTGCTAATGAAACAGCTAATGTAACTGCTATACACATTTTGTACATGTTTTATTTTCACTAACTACACACTATCTACTTCGACCAACTCCTGATGAAATTCCCACCGAAAATTGGCCAAGTCTTGAAACCTCCACTCGGACTTTTTCTTCGATTGTGACTTCCTTCAACAGGGTCTCGATCGAACTTCGCCTTGTCCGTACTTCGACATATCCTGCTTCGACGAGCTCTGCTTCAACGTCCTCGAACTTCACCTGTGTGCTCCTTCGACCGTATCACAATGATGGGCCTTCCATCATTGAAGCCCAAAATGGCTTTACTGTGTAAACATTTAGCCTCCCTCGTGCTACACATGTCATCTCTTCGAAGAACCGTTTCAACTGCAGGGTTTTGAATTTTGCCCGCCTTTTCCAGAAACCGCATGTTTCATCTTCTTCAGTCTTTCCCCTCAAGCCAAGGAAACTCCCAAAACCCCAAAAAATGCCATGTCTCGCGTTCCCATCAACACCACAGCTACCGGCGGCGACGTACGACGCTTCAAAGCCATTTCCGAGCATCAGGATCCTTCGTATTCTTTAGGCTTGACAACTGACGTGGGCAACGGTGAGGCGTCATTTTGATAAACAAGCTCCCCCAACGGTAATCGTTGGCCCATTCTTCCAACCGTCTGTGTTCATCCAGAGCAAGGTAAACTACGATTACCTCTACCTTCTGCTGGTTTGCTCGTTCACAAGACGGATTTTACGGATCCTTCCTTTTGGAGCAAGCTTTTGAATCAGGATATCTGTACTGCTTTTCGACTGTTTGTACTTCCATGATTTAGAGTGAGTGGGCTAGTAAATGGTTAAATGCCCGCAAGATGGAATGGAAGCAGCGAGGGATTTTTAACATTATGAGGCTATCGATCGAGGGAATGCGCTGCAACCCTCGACCTCTGGCTGCTCTGCTATCACTATGGGATGACAATACCAACTGCTTTTTCCTGCCTGGAGGCCCGTTAACTGTTACCCTGAAGGATGTTGCTTTCCTTATTGGTTGTGATGTGTTAGGAGTTTCTACATTAAGAGAGAGCGACTCATATTTCCCTCTTCCAGACCAATCCCCAAAAAAAGATCATTGCCAAATACATGAGTGTCGATCCCAGTCAGTGGAATGATCTGAATGAGCTTGAATTTTGATAATTTGGCTGTCGAAATTCATCTTCTGTGGCAGAGGGAAATAACCTCTAAAGATGATGTGTCCCTTGGCCAGTTACTTGGTCAAAGCAAAGGAAACTATGGCCCTAGCTCCTTTGATATTATGCCTGATATATCGAGGTCTATTTGAAGCAGTGACATGGATAAATACCGGTGCTCCCAAGACAATCACGACGAAGTCTCCCTTCGTATTCCCAAATGTCCTTGGAACAGGTCCATTGTGGATAGTGTAGGGATGTATTCATTTTTATTTCCCTCAATTCTGTGGCAACTTCCAGCTCAGGGAGCATGAAAGTATCTACCATCTCTATGGGCCAGATAGTCAGGAATTTCTGCTATGAACATTGGGGAAGCCTCACTGCAACTAGTTATGTTGAGCAATTGATAGAAAAAGATTGTGTCAACTGGAAACCCTTTCTTATGAACTATCAATTTTATCGCTTGAGAGAACAAGCAGAGTAAGATGATTTTTGGAATGCAGTTTTGCGTACTAGGGATTTGGTAGCCTGTTCGGCCAGAGAATTCATCTTCGAGGCCTATAATCCCCAACTTTGTGCAAGGCAGTTTGGGTTTATTCAAAGCCCAGCTCTGCCACATTTCAGATATTTTAACAGCGATTTTTCAAGGCGTACTTAGGTCCCCTTTTTCCACGAAAGAATTGTAAGTCCTTTTGAATCAATCTCATACTGAAACTTCCTCTCGTTTGATCGTATTTTGACTTGTGTAATTTCATCCACAGGTCTTTCGAATAATCAAAAGTTTGGCTAGAGAAGTAGAATTTCCAGCTACCCATGTATCAACTGGAACAACTTTGACCTTTGATGAAATATGGGGTCAAGTGTTTAAAAAAATCAAGGAAGAGTCGAAGTTCCCTGCTTTTGTCACAGAAGTTTCAGACCTTCCAGACAACTTTCTGTCCAAGCTTCTTTCGAGGACAGAGAAAGCCTTATTACCTGGTAAGCCATATTTCTGTAACACATATGGGTACATGTTCAGTTTCTTCCAACTGATCAGCAAAACCATTTCAGCTTCGACTGAAGCCCTTTTAGCTAGTCGGCCCAAGGTTGTTAGAACGAGGCCAAGACAATCCCCAGCAGATAATCCCAGACCGATATCTCCTAGAGGCAAGGGGAAAGTTGTTTCAACTTCGAATCCAGAAACTGAGCCTCCACGACCGAAAGCCAAGCGCAAGCTTCGATTTGCGTCTTCTTCAGAAGAGAATACTATTTCTGACATTCCTCTACTGTCAAAGAAGCGCAGAGGAAAAACTTTGCAGTCGATAGCGGAGTTAACTCAAGACCCTCCTCTAGCAAGAAGTGGAGGGATGTCGAATGGAAAAGAACTTGCAATGGTAACGTTTAACACTTATTTAAACATTCCAAAGCTTCTAAGACTAACCCTACTCCTTACTGGTGACTTGCAGCCTATCAGAGGATCAACAACCCCAAAGTTGGCTTCAATGTCCATGGCAGCGCCACCCGGGGCTGCGAACCCCACAAAAGATGTGTCTCAAGCACCAGCACACCAAGAGGCTCTCACACCTCCTGCGACGGGAAGAGTAAGATTCTTTTCCTCGACGATACTAATTCTATAGGAAGACCGAGTTCTAATCCCCTTTTGTTTATACATTCTTAGTTAAAGATTCATTCTCGTCATATCACATTGAAACAGGTCGATTCAGACAGTTCAATCGATGAGGGAAGTGTTGAGGCCGAGAACATCGAGAAGAAAAATGTTGAAGAGCACACCGTCGAAGAAAATGTCGATACAGGAGGTGTGTCAACGAAGGACATGTCGACACAGAGGATACTAACATTGGCGGATCCTCGCCAATTCAGGGGCCCTCCTTCGATCCCGTGACAAATGTCGATCATAATTCATAACCCGTAGGGGCTGAAAAAATTGTGAACCCTCATCACGAGGTCGACGCGATGATCGATGAAATGATGGTAAATTCCTTAACTGCCTAACTTTGATGTTAGATATAAATTTTAAACTGCTTGTTGCACAAAAACTTGATATTTTCAGTCGTATGGACCGTCCGTGATGGATGTGGAGATTCAAGAAGAAACTCCTCGCACCGGACTAGATGACCTTCAGGCCAATCCCCAGGAAGGCCATTGTGAAGGTCTAAGTTTTCAAGAGAATATGGATGATGCTGCGAAGGTGCATCTGGAGGAAGGGTATAATAACCCATATTTTCTTTTTAGTTTATGAATGTAAATGGGGTTGTACCTATGGTGTAAATGTGTAATGAAAAGGGAAAATTCGTGAGATGGTAAGATTGAGTCAGGAAAAGTGAATGGACGATTTGAATACGTAAGAATGGAATGATGCGAACGATACTCAAGAATGATCTCCAATGCAAAAGGACACTTTCATGAGCAATATGGACAGCCTCCTAAGTGAGGAAGTAATGTTTGGAAGTATATGTGCGAACGACGGATTGACATTTTCGTTGTTATGACGATCACCTTGGGGTTATTGCGGTTAAAACGTATTTAACGTTATGGTTGAGAACCGAATCGATTATGGCAAGAAATTCGATGATTATTCAGCCCCAAATGTGGATGAAAAGTGAATAATGTGAAGCAGAGAAAGGGTGGTCAATGTGCGCGAAAGGGCTGCCCAAATACTTCTCGACGTCGCTTGCAGACAGACCACTTTCGTGCGGATTAATGTTTGAAATTTGGCCGCAATTCGTACAAGTTTAGAAGCACGACAAAGCTGGTCAAATAAGACAAAATATTGTTAAGGAGTTGGATTAATTGAGGTTAATAAAGCTGAATTATTAGCGCTAATTAAGCGTGATTCATTAGGGCTAATCGAGTCCAAGGCTTCTTCCACAAGCCATGGATGGTGGGGCCACTTGTCATCATTTAAGAACACTAATAAGAAGCTTAGAAGATGTGGAAAAGGAGGGGGACATATTTGAAAAACTTCCTCAAGTAAAGGGGGAGGATGAGAAAAAGAAGAAGAAGAAGAAGAGAAAACGAATTGCGGACTGGTTCGGTGGTGCAGAAAGGAGCGAAACGGAAGGGTTACCATCGAGGAAGAGAGTAGGAAGACCCCTTCGTGGAGAGATCGCTCGGAGAAGGAAAGAATTGAAGCGATTTTACTCCAGAGAAGAAGAAATATACCGTATTCAACCCCCTTCGTTTTTCTTCTTGCGAAACGGCCATAGAACTCGTTAGCCTTGAGTTTTAATCGCTGTGAATGTGTTGTTTGGTGAGGGAAAAGGGCTAGCCAGTCCCTTGGGATGGTAGGAGATGGCACCCTAGACCCTCGGTTATGCGACGGATGAGCGGATTCATACCGAATGTGGGCTGGCCGGTGGTTCGCGGTTGAGCGTGTATATGTCGGATGACAATCGTGCGGGGGCTGGCCATGCGGGAACTCATCCGTGTACATGAGGTTGAGGTTGTATTGAGTTATGAACGGATGCTCGTATTGTGAGTGTTTGGCTAAATGTTTTGAATGAAAGGAGTGACTCGAAATGTGGTTGATTTTCCCGAATTATTTGTTGACGTTGAGATATGGAAATTTTGTTGACGTTGAATTGGGCATGTTATGAACGCCGGGGCCAGAAGGGCTGGGAAATTTTGTGATGGGAATATGTAGTGCGGACAAGCTATTGTTCGGGATACTTGGACATTATGAGGCAAATTGTGGCTGCCTTGAATGTGCTTGATGATAGTTGAATTTGTGCGGTTAGATGTATGTTTGAGGTGTATGAATTATGGCGTGTCATGAGTCTGATTTTGTTCGGTAAAAGACGCACGTGGCTGCTTGTATTGTGGCTGAATAATTCTATGTTATTAATATCCCGAGGTGGGATGTGAGGATACTTTCTCCATGAGGGATGGATGAGGCAAGTATGGTGTGTAAAATGGTCGAAATTTATGCATACATTGCGGTGTTACACTAAGGAATGATCTTTAGGTTCAACGTGTGTAAATGAGAAGTTTTGAGCATTATGAATGGTGTTTTATTGTGGCTGAAAATGTGTGCCACGGATGGATTTTGTTGTAATAGCCGTGCTCTTGAGTATGTGATGAATATAATGCACTTATGATTCAAGATAGAGGTTGAACACGACTAATCAATTGTTTGTTGTTTGACAGTGAAATGACCGAAGAAAGTAAAAGGTTGGGGGTGCATGTGTCCCCGGAAAAGGATGATGAGATTCCACGGAAGAGGAAGGTGACCCTTATTGGACAACTTCAAAAGCTTGAGCCGCCAAAGTTCACGGGAGATGAGGGACTCGAGGCGGCGGAAGATTTCGTGAGCGAACTTGAGAAGATTTTCAATGTTCTCAGATGTAATCTTGAGGAGAAGTTGCTTATGGTCGAGTATTCTCTTCAAAGAGGTGCGGAGGCGTGATGGAAAGCGAGTAAGGATAGAGCCGGAATCATCTACACCGGAGATGTGTGGACAGTATTCAAGAAAGCTTGTCTTGGGAAGTACTTTCCTTTCTCTTATCGTGAAGATAAGCACTTGAGTTTGCTAACTGGAAGCAAGGAAGGATGACGGTAGATGAGTATGAAGGGAAGTTTGCCGTGTTATCCCGCTATGGGCCAAATATGGAAGCGGGGAGTAAAGCGATGAAGTTTGAGTTGGGGTTAGATCCGGAGATCCGACTACAAGTAGCCCCACTTATGATCACATCTTATGAAGAAATTTACCGTTGGGCACAAAACACGGAGAAGGCATTGATGGCAGTAAAAGCTAAGGGAGAAGTGGATAGCTCCAAGAGGATGATGGAGAGCGGGCTGCCCATTCGAAAGAAATTCACGCCGGGGAGTTCGTTTTCATCCCCGCGATCATTTGTGGCACGTCCTCTTCGTGCTCCTACACCTGTAAGAAGCTTCTTCTGCGGAGATAATCAAGGATCTTAGTCGGGTGGACCGCCCCTTTGTCACCGGTGCAACAAACACCACTTTGGGTTGGTGTGTGCGATAAATGAGATGGTATGCTACCGGTGCAGACGACTTGGTCATATAAGAAAGAATTTCCCTCAAGGAGCAGGATGGACGGGGACCAGTGTGGCGGGATCGAGTGTACCAAGGCCGAGTGGAAGCATGAGACCGGCAGCTACTGTGTCGGCGTCAATGGGATCCATGAGTGGGCATTCGGAGACAGGGAGACTGAATGTTGCCACCGAAGGGGATGCGACCGCATCCCGCGGAGTGCTTTCAGGTACGGTTCAAATATGAGGTATTCCGGTGCATGCATTGTTTGATGCGGGTGCTACACACTCATTTATATCGCGTGGATGTGTGGAAAAGTATGGCTGGCCGATTGAAAGAGTTGAGAAGCATATGAGTATTGTGTTACTTACAGGTGATGAATTTATTGTTGATGATGTATGCTGTAATTGTGAATTGATGGTGGTTGGTTTGAAGTTCGTGATCGATCTTCTCGTGTTTCAGATAAATGATTTTGAGATGATCTTTGACATGGATTGATTGGCTTCTAGACATGCTCAAGTGGACTGCGTGAGAAGTGCCTTTTGATCAACGCGGCGGGTGAAGAACCACGTGAGTACATTGGCCATGGGGGATGCCGTCGACTTTTGATAGTTTCAGCGATGCGGGTGCACCATCTTTTGAGGACGGGACGTGAAGTGTTTCTTGCGACGGTGCTGAATAAAGGAGCCGAGTTACCGGTATTGGAGCAGATTGATGTGGTCCGAGACTTTGCATATGTCTTTCCGGAAGAGTTACCTGGGCTGCCACCTAAAAGTGATGTGGAGTTTGTGATAGAATTTGTTCCCGAAACAGTTTCTATTTCTTGTACTCCGTATCGGATGAGTTTGGCTGAAGTTAAAGGGATGAAGGCACAGTTGCAAGAGCTTGTAGATAAAGGTTTCGTGCGTCCTAGTGTAAGTTCATGGGGTGCTCCTGTGTTGTTTGTAAAGAAAAAGGACATTCAATGAGGTTATGTATTGACTATTGTTTGTTGAATGAAAGCACAATTAAGAACCATTATCCACTTCCCCGAATCAATGATTTGTTCGATCAATTACAAGGATCGGTTGTGTATTCAAAAATAGATCTTCGATTGGTATATTATCAAATTGGAGTAAGGGAATATGACATTCCAAAGACCGCTTTTCAAACAATATACGGTCATTATGAATTTCGAGTGATGCCCTTTGGAATAACGAATACACTAGCTGTATTTATGGCATTAATGAACCAAGTATTTCGATCGTACGTCGATCACTTCGTGGTGGTATTCATAGACGATATTCTTGTCTATTCAAAGAGTCGAGAAGAGCACAAGGAACACTTAACTATCGTCTTAAGGACATTGCGGGAGAACAAGTTATATACCAAGCTAAGCAAATGCAAATTTTGGCTTGAGAAAGTTGCATTCCTTAGACATATCATATCAGCCTCAGTTGTAGAAGTGGATCCATCCAAGATAGAAGCTGTTAAGAATTGGTCGCGACCGACAAATGTCTCTGAAGTGCGAAGTTTCCTCGGATTGGTTGGTTATTATAGGAGATTCGTTGAAGGATTCTTCAAGATTGCTGCCCTAATGACGAAATTGTTAAGGAAGGATACCCGGTTTGAATGGACAGACAAGTGTGAAGAGTGCTTTGAAGAATTAAAGAACAGATTGACAAGCGCTCCAATGTTAACCATTCCCAATGGACGCGGTGGATTTGTGGTGTATTGTGATGCGTCTTCACAAGGCCCTTGGATGTGTCTTGATGCAACACGAGAAAGTCGTGGCATATGCTTCTAGACAATTAAGGAAGCATGGGGAGAATTACCCGACACACGACTTGGAGCTTGCGGCAGTGGTATTCGCATTGAAACAATGGCGACACTATCTTTATATAGAAAAGTTTGAGGTCTTTACCGACCATAAGAGCTTAAAGTAGCTCTTTGCCCAACAAGATTTGAATATGAGGCAACGTAGATGGATGGAGCTCTTAAAGGATTATGATTGTATATCTCATATAATCCGGGAAAAGCGAATTTGGTTGCGGATGCATTGAGCCGGAAGCATTGCGCCCTTATGAATATAAGGGTGGAGGAATCCCATTTGGTGGAACAATTGAACAACTTGGACTTGACTTTGAAAGAACCGGATGGGAAACTGTATGTGGTATGGGGACAAGTAGAACCGGAGGCGATCAGTATAATAAGGGAAGCTCAAGCTTGGGATGAATATTTAAATATCATTCGAAAAGGGCTTGGAACTAAAACGTACTCCCATTTTGAACTTTCTCCGGACGAATTGCTTAGGTTTGATAATAGAGTTTGCATACCTGATAAGAAAGGGGTGTAGAAGAGATTGATGGATCCGGCCCACAAAAGCACTTATAGTATACATCCGGGAATCACGAAGATATATCGAAACTTACGGAAGTATTATTTGTGGCCGAAAAGGAAACGAGAAATTATTAAGTATGTGAATCGTTGTACAACATGCCAAATGGCTTTACGCACACGGATGGATTGATCCGTGGTAGCGGGACATTGTACGGCTGAAAGTACATAAACATGAGGCCCTTATGGGGCGTGTGTAGGGTGAAAATACGACATTCCTGGATGCTACTGGAAATAACTTTGTTGCGATCATTGAGAATTTGGAAACGCAACGGTGTATGTTGGAATTTTGAAACGAGGTCTCCGTTATGAGATAAGTCAAGGGATGTCATGGGCGATTGGTTGCGTGTTTTTGAGTTGCCGTACTTAGTCGTTTGACTAAAGTTATTGCGTGTTTTGGCAGGTCATAAAAGTGATCTATGCATGCTTATCTTCATGTTCGATAGAAAGCTTCTGTTGTATACATTTTTATAACTCAATTGTAACCGAATTGTGTAATTCTTTCCAAATATGAATGAAATGGTCTGTGAGTTTTCTTTTAGGAATCCGTATGTCCATTCAAAGGGCACCTTACCGACGTCGAAGATGAGAGTCATCATCAGCTAGTCCCATTGCCTCGGGGCATGATTTGAGGGAGATAGATACTCTGCTTCGCCAAGAGATCTCCCGAGAGTCTCTAGATCGACTTCAGGTGATAGTCCATCTGATTGAGGAGGCCCTATCAACTTCTGAATTCCTACAAGGGATTTGCACCGTCCTTGGCTCTTATTGGAATTCGTGGGAATCCTATTCCGACGCACTCATAACCAGTGAAATTTGGGAGAAGTTCATGCAATCGCTTAAGGAATACTCAACAAGTCAGCTGGATGAGCTTACAAGAACTTGCCATGCTGCCAACTCGTGCTATGAGGAGCTGTCGAAGGAAGTCTCTAAACTTCGAGCGCAACTCTCTGAACTTCGAGCACGATTAGAGTTGCAAGAACATGAGCTCGAAGTTTTTCGATTTGAAGTGGAGAACAAGGATTCCGAGATCGAAACTCTAAAAGCCTCCCTCGAGCAAGAAAGGATCAGGAGGGCGTCGATAAAGCAAAAGCTCCCATCTGCTTTTTTATTGGAATCATCAGTCAAGTCGAAAGAGGAAATTAGGCGTTCGATCCTGATAATGTGGGAGAATCAAACTTAGTTCATTTGTTTCGATCGTACGTGCTCGGACTTGAGTTAAACTTTGCCTGTTTTGCATGACACTTTATGTCCATTAATTCCCTTGACAATTCAGTCGATCGCAAATATATGGCATTAATAGTAATCGTTTCTTTCTAAAACTTTCCACTTTATGAGGCAATAAGTCTGAAAAGTATCAGGTCAGGTACCAATTAAAGCTGTTAAGATTCCGAGAATCTCGCCACAGTGAATCAGGCTTTTAAGACTTTCGAAATCCTGAAAATTAATTTTTTGCATTAAATTTTCGACCTATAATTAGAGCCTTTCTGAAGACAAACTTCATCCTCCTTATTCGCCTTACTTGGTCCTTCACAATGTCTCGTTGAGAAGCTTTTTCTCCTAAACCCATCTCTCCGAAACCAAAGCCTAAGTTCACAACCTTAAATCCCTTTAAAGCCTAGGTCCACAACATTAGGCAAAGGATTTCTTGCGTTTCTTCTCTCACCTCAACTTGGGTAGGGAGAGAATGCTGGGTTGAAGAGGAACCTCTTCTATCTCGTTCAAGGTAGAGCAGAACGAGACAGATGGAGAGTTCAAAATTTTGCATTCTCGACCTATCCCACTTGTCGTGGCGGGGAACATGGTAGTTGGATACTTTCGATCTGAAGAAGTCTCTTATATCACGTCCAAGGTAGATGAGAACCTGGTGGTGCTCTTCAAAAGAATAGCACAGCAGCCGGGGAACAAAGAGGAACCCCAAGGATGCAGTGCAACAGAGCCAACCAGAGGAGTACCATCAAGGGAGAAGAGAGCAAGAACGTTATAACAACCACAACCGCGGTTGTTGCATCTGGCCTTCATGTCGACAACAGTTCCTGGATGATCAAAGTTCAAGTTATGTTTTAGGCTACGACGGTGTAATAGGTTTCTTCAGACATTATTGTCGATCTTCATTGTATATAATACAAGATCGACAATACTGTATCGGATTATTCGTTTTCGGTCGATCCTACCAACTGTGAACATAATTCAAGGCATTTAACTTGAATTTCTCTTAAATGTGTCTGTCACAGTGTGGGTTGATGTTTCTTAAGATATTTCCTATTCATTTTTAAAGCTTGTCGTTAAGTGATAAGTGATAAACATTCATTGAATATAGTTCATCGACTCGAAATGGACCTTATCAGGTAGGAGACCATTTCCCAAGGAAATCGTCTTTCTTTCCAACTAGGAGAATCATTTTCTAGACTAAATCGCCTTGGACAAAAGGCTTCAGAGTAACTCGTTTGTTATAATTCGTCGCGACTCGTTCCTTTTGAATTTGAATTCGATTCAATGCCTCGAACCGTGTAGATTCAAGTCCTTCAATTTTCAAGTACATGGCTTCATTGTAATCGAGAACATCTTTATTCTCATGTATTTGGACTCGAATTGACTTGTAACGAGTCTCAATGGGAAGTATTGCGTCGTGCCCAAACACTAAGTTATAGGGGGACTGTCCAATACTTTCACGTTTTGTAACCCTTAGAGCCCACAATGTGTCTAAAAGCAAAGTATGTCATTGTTGAGTATTAGTTTCGATCATCTTCTGAATATTGTTCTTTTTAATTTTATTAGTCGATTCAGCTTGCCCATTTGACTGTGCGTAATAAGGAGAAGAATTAGTTATCGTGAATCCAAACTCCTTGGCAAAGTTTTTAATCATAGTGCCGTTAAAAATTATTGCATTATCAACGATAACGTTTTGAGGGATACCAAATCGATATATAATGTCCTTTTTTCAAAAAATTGACCACTTCCGCTTGGGTAACATTCTTATATGATCTAGCTTCGACCCATTTAGTGAAATAGTCTGTTGCGACTAATATGTAGGCATCACCTTTCGTCTAACTTGGTCGTATTTCTCTAATCATATCCATGGCCCAAGATCTAAAAGGCCACGGTTTTACAACTGGGTGTAGCAGTGCGGCTGGTACATGAGAGATCGGACCATGCCTTTGGCATTTTTCACACCCTCGAGCCAGAAAAAACCATGTCTTCTAACGGACCAACAAATGTTTGGTCCCGATAGGTGTAGACCACATAATCCCTCTTGCGTTTCCAGCATTATTGGAATCACTTCTTCCATATCGACACACGTTAATAAATGCCAAAGTTCTGTTTTCGATACAGAAGAACATCATTGATCAAGGTGTAAAATTTTTTCAACAATTTTAGTTGGCGGGTTGCCCCCTTTTCAGGATTGGAGAGGAAGTCGACAAAGGACGTTCTCCAATCATGTTTGGAAGTAAACACATTGACAACGTACACCATCTTGACAGCATCATGCAAAACAGAGGAAACATGTTGAATATTTCCTCCTAGTTGTTGGAATAATTGTGTACTAAGTTGGAAACTAAACGCATGTTGCGCTAATTCATTGGCTACAACGTTGTCTTTCCGAGGTTTGAAGCCATCTAAGAAAAAGAGTTGGCAATCTGAAACTTCAATTTTTTGTTTTTCTCTTTTGAGATGATTAATAATCGGCTGTCTGAAGCATCATCTCCTCTTACCGACACTGTTTAGGAATCAATGTCGATCCCCAACGTGAGTCACGTGAAATGGAAAATATCTTCCCTGTCGTAGCTTTTTCTTCTTTCGGGCACGCCACGTTATCCTCGACACCAACGGAGGAGGGAGGGAGAGAGGAGGTGGGTCTAAAAATGAAATAAAATTAAATGATAAAGGTTTTGACCCTGACACTGTGTATTACGAACAGTAGGGAGTTGGGGCTGAGGTGTGTGTCTGAACAATCAAGGAGGGCCGAACTCGAGCCGTACTAGATACGCCAGTGGTTTTCCCGACCTTAACTTAGTAAAATCACTTCGATTGAGAAGATGATAGAAGAATTCTTTATATTTATAAGCATACAATAATCACAGCAGGTACGGGTACATCTTGGTTGCTTTAGTCAGACGACGCAGATATTTCATCCGACATTTTAGGCATCGCAACCTTCTCCCGATCTTTGTCATGTGATTTATATTCAAGTTGGTATTACCAGTGTGCAAGCTCAACTCACGTGATCGATAAGCTTACCTATTGTCCGAAGTTGACCTCCGTGGAACTTGCCCGAGTTTTTGCGCGCTTCTGCCGGCCTTTTTGTTCCGATCCTCCATTTCCCTCTCGCCAAGGTAATATACGTAAGCACTGCCTCGATCCAACCAAGGTCAGGCAAATGATGGCCGTGAAAAGAATCCACGCATCATTTGCTGATATATTAATATGAATGTGCGGAAAAAGATGATCTTCTACTAGAATAGTGAGGTTATATTATTCAATATAGTTACGTGGAGTTCGTCATAAGTCAAGTTCTCAGGCTAAGCAATTTGTGAACAAGGGCTGGAACTCATGTCCACCATCTCTTTGGTCAAAGATGAGTATTAACTTTGTAAGAGCAGAAACTCTCTTTCTCGGAGCACGTAAGATGTTTACGGAAGTGTGATCTTCTATTAATAGCAGTCTCATTGTCGGAAGTTGTATTATGAGCCGGCACTTCGGACATTATCCTTTTTGACTTACTAGTAATTCCTATTGAATTAATTCCGAAACTAAGTCCTCGTTTGCACTACAAATGGCATGCTGACCAAGTACTATTTATTTATATTTTCGCCACGAATTGATTTTGTTTTAAATCTCCTCGTCATGGAGATAATCTTTATATTGAAAACGTTTCTACTTAAAAAAACGAATATATCCAACATGTAGATTCATGTAAAGGGTTGAGTTTCCTTAACAAAATTCTACTTTTTTTTTACTATGTCAAAATCCTTTACCATCAATTCATATTGAGATCAAGATTATCAATGCTTTCAAGGATTATGTCCTAATTGCATGTTAAGGAGTCTTTCAACAAGAATTAAATCAGGAAAATGACAACTTTTTTGGAAAAGCTTCAGGTATCGCAAAATCAAAACACATAAAGGATAAACTCAAATGGAATGCATGAATACATGCATCAAATTTTGAGACCCTTTTATGAGTTTATCGAGTCTCTTGCTTGAGAGCCATCACTGTCATGCAATATAGTGCATAATGTCTTACTAAATCCATTATCAATAATTATATCTTGAGGTACATCATAAGAGTAGATGATATTGTTTAGGGAAAATTAGACGGCCATTTCTTTCTTCAGTTAGCAAAAGATGTGGCTTCTATTTATTATGAAAAGTAAACGTTGGATCGTTCAGCAACACTAAAAGGGGGTAAATTAGTGATCGTAACTTTTTCACCCTTTTTCAGTGTAAGCGGAAGCGTACTGTATCACAACAGAGTGTTTCTCAGAATGAGATCTGCTTCGCTGTAACCGTTACGATTTGATCGAGTAGATTTTCGTAAGAGTGTTTGCGCGATCGTAAGGGACACAGTAGTTTATAGTGGTTCGGCCTTAATCGACCTACGTCCACTTTCCACCTACGAGGTGATTCCACTATATAATATAATGGGTGCAAAGAGTCCCCTTGCACTTGGCTTTCGGTTTCTCAACAAAGTGAGATTTAGAATCCTTTACAATAAGAGATCACTTCTGGGCAACGGTCAGCTCCTCACACAGTGAACATCTTCTCGTTTCCAGCAGAATGATGCTCACGCTCAGCGGTTGATTGCTCAAAGGATTCGCACGCAGCTCATTGTCACTTAGGCGTAACCCTGTCTATCAAAACACAAAGACAACGTTTTGTTAGAATATAAATCCTCATATAATAATCCTTACAATGACGGAAAGAGTTCTTAGAGAGCAGCTCGTTTCTGATTCACAACAGAGGATTGCTTCAGCACTTAGTCGTTCAGCAGAAGATTTCCACACAGTTTCTGTCTCTTCTCAAGATGAGCATATAAGTACTCAAGAGACAACCACAAAGATAATCACTTAGATCACAAAGAGAAATGAAAGAAAAGGTTTGGTTCCTCACTCAGCGGAACCTGACTTCTCACTCAGCGAAGTCGCGGTATTCGTCCTACACTCAGTTCGGACGCGCACGGTTACCACAGCCGTGACTCACTGCACTGCACACCCAGTGTCTATGGTGGAATTTTCAACTCCGGCGGCTTCCACGCAACCTGCTCTACTGTCCGTCAGCCGGAGGTCGAGATTTCTGCACAGCACCCCTGTGCTCTGGAGGATCTCTTTCCACTCCGGCGGCGTTCCCAACTCCTGTTCCACCCTGCAGGCATAAGACTTCTGGCGCGCACCCGCAAGTGCGTGTCTAATTGCTCAAACTCCGTAAGTTCGAGACTTCCCTACGAAGAGACACGACAAGAATAGCTTCTTGCCGATGGGTTAGTAACTGGTTACTGAATTTAGAACATGTATTCATTTAGCTTCCCTCAGACGATTCGCCAGCCGCTTGTTGAACGCACCGAGGACACCTAGTCCCTCTCACGACGATCAAGGTCTGACCTCAGCCCTTGACACTGTCACACGCAGCTTGCAAGAGATAAGAACCAGGAGACACTTAGCACCTTCCGCTCTCCGCCGATCCTCAAAGCTTCACTCAGATCACGCAGGCTTTGGAACCACTCAGACTACTTAGACCACTCATACGCATAAAGGCAATAAGAGCTGTCGTCCTAGTCTGATTATAATGGAGAAAGAGGCGTAGAAATGTCCAGAAAATCTTCGTGATTTGTTTCCAAAAGTTATGGATAGACCCGGAGCAACGGTCTGCTCAAACGGTTGCTGTACTATAGAAGGTAAGTTCCCAACGGTAAGTTCCCAACCAATCATAATCTTATCTGATCGATGATGATAAACAAAAATATTTGATTTAATATTTTATTCTATTACAGTGTACCATTGTTGTTGGATATCAGAAAAATATTTTGTTTCCAAATATAAACTTGGAAAGCTAATATCAAAATATTTAGTTGACTAAGCGTCACGATGAGATTACTAACTCACATTTAGTGAATTTAAACACTCAGACAAATAATCTGAGATCAACCAAAATAAAGAACGTAGATAGAAAATATTTGTTTTCATATTTTCAATGTGTATTCGTAACGTCATGGTAACAGCTTACTGTAAAGCAGCAACATCCAACTGATGCTAGCTGTGATTAATCAACACTCTTCTCAAGCAAATCACTAAAGATAAGCATACGATTCATGAAGCAATACTGCTGACCATAAGTAACTCGTTGCTTAAGTTCATCATCAAAACATAGGTCAACATTCTCCCCCTTTTTGATGATGACAAAACATAATCATTCTGTATAGAGGAACTTGAGATATAACTCCCCCAGAGAATAAGCACCGACTTGCTTACTTTGTTCAGAGAGCTAGATCTCCCCCTCAACTTATCTTTCATCCCGTTTTTGTCATATCAAAAAGAAATGAAAGACATAGTAAGAGGTAGTTTTATCAATGGTGCAGTAAAAGGATGCTATCATCTAAAGGTCATAAGTAGGAGAGCTCAACTCAATCTATAGAAACATGTTTGAAAAAAAGGAGAGCACATCTCAGTCCTCATCAGCATCATCAAAATTACTGTCAATCAAAGTCTGGATCATCAAGAGCATCACCAATGCCTTGAGGGTCCTTTTGAGAGATAAAAACAGAGTGTTCAAAATACAAACTTGTTGTACGTCGATTTCACACTCCTATATGCAATGATCTTATGACTTGGTCAATATGATGTCTTTTCTTATATAAAAAGGGAATACGATCCTCTATTTGTTCGTCCTGAAAATCATCAGAAATATTTTCAGTGAGTGCAACAGGAACTTGTTGTACATCTATTCCAGAGTTTCCATTCGAATTACTTTAAGCAATCACTTGCTGTGTCTTTTCATTTGATACTACAATTGAGGATTGTGCTGCTGCTTCTACAGCATCTACCTCCTGTGTTGGAGGGTCATCAACTTTAACATTGATGGATTTTTCAACCGTTAGAGTCCTTTTATTAAAGACTCTATATGCCTTGCTCGTGAGAGAGTACACTAAGAATATGCCCTCACCAAATCGAGCATCAAATTTTTCGACACCATCTTTTATAGGTCTCAAAATATAACACTTACTTCCAAATGGTGGAAGTATGAAATATTAGGTTTTCTGCCTTTATATAACTCATAAGGCGTTTTACCTAAAGAGTACCTCAAATAAACTCGATTTGAGATGTAGCATGTTGTGCTCACAGCCTCAGCCCAAAGATTTTTCACAACCCCACTTTCCAGTAACATGGTTCTCGCCATGTCCTGTAAGGTTCTATTCTTTCGCTCTACAATTCCATTTTGCTGTGGAGTGTAAGGAGCTGAGAAGTTATGGTTAATACCATATTCTTCAAAGAATGAAGTAAAGTCATGGTACTTAAATTCAGTACCATAATTCGTTCTTATGCTTCGTAGAGAAACACCTTTCTCATTTTGAAGCTATTTGACTAAAGTTTCAAAAGTTGCAAACGCATCACTTTTGTGAGCTAAAAATTTAACTCAAGTAAATCTGGAAAATTCGTCTATCATAACTAATCCATAACGTTTACCTCCAAAACTTTGAGTCCTCATTGAACCAAATAAATCCATATGAAGTAATTCGAGCGGTTCCTTGCTTGAAACCATAGTTTTGCTTTTAAAAGATACATTTGTTTATTTGTCAATAGAACAAGCTTTGCAAAAATTGTCATTGTCAAACTTGATTTTGGGTAATCCCTTAATAACATCTTTTCTGGCTAGTTTGGACGGCAAGGCATAGTTTGCATGTCCCAACCTTCGATGCCATAGAGTAGCCTCATCCTTAAAGGATAAGAGACAATTTTCTCCAGCGGAGACATTCTTAAATAACAGGATATAGATGTTTTTCTTGCATTCTCCAATGAAGCAAGTAACATCATCTCGTGAAACATTACATGTTCTTTCATCGAAAAAACATGATAACCTTTATCACACAATTGACTAATACTAATCAAGTTGTGTTGGAGTCCTTTAACATAAAGAACTCCTTCAATGTTTAGGGAGTCAGAACAGCAAATGGTTTCTATTCTTTTAACCATCCATTTTCCATTGTCACCAAAAGTGACAGCACCACCATTTCTGAAAACTAGTGTGGAGAATAAGGAGACATCTCCTGACATATGCATCGAGCAACCACTTTCTTGGTACCATGCATGGTCCTTAGCAATGGGCTTGAAGTATATCTGAAATAAAGAAATAATTTAAGTCGTTGCTTCCATTTAACAATAGAACCATCAACTTTAGAAAAAATGCCATGCATATCATTTCGCCTGATATGACAATTTTTAATAAAATGATCCGGCTTTCAATAATAATAGCATAGCCTAGGTAGCCTTTGAATGATATAATGAGACTCATCATTCCTTACATGATGAGGACTATATTTCCCATGAGGTGAATGTTTCTCATTTTCAGATTTGTGCATCTCATGCACACATACACCAGTTTTGTTGCGTAGAACACTGAGTTGCTGTTGGAGTTCCTGAATCTTTAACTTAGATTGAGAAAGTTGCTTTACCACTTTATTAGCCTTTGCTGATAACTCTTCATTAAGAAAAGGGTTCTCAGCACTCAAGAGTTTATTTTCCTTCTTGAGAGCTTTATTGTTTGCGGTCAATTACTCAAGTTTGTCATAGAGTTCTGAGAAAAGATTCTCAATATCATCAGTAGATAGATCGGAGGGAGAGAAAGCATTTATCTTCTCAGTGTCAGCATCAGTTTGCGCCATATAGCAAATATTTGATGTTTTGTCGTTCTAATATGATTCCTCATCACTATCACTCCAAGATGCCAACATGGCGTTTTTCTTGTATTTTGAAGGTTTGTCCTTCTCATTTAATAGTGGGCAATCTGGTCGCATATGACCAGGTTTGTTACACTCATAGGACACACCACCTTTACTTTGGTGTGACGTTGTATTTTTCTTTTTAGCATCTTGCTTTCCATTGAAAGAATTTTTGCGAAGATACTTTTTAAATTTCCTAAACATTAAGGAGATTTCATCCTCTTAATTAGATGAATACTCATCCTCAGATTCATCGAAGGTTTCAATACTCCCTTTAAATGCAACAGCATTGGACTTCTTTTCTTCAGCAAACTTGTTCTCATTCTCGTAAGCAACAAGAGAACTAAGCAGCTATTGAAGACTTAAGCTCGTCAAGTCTTTAGCTTCTTCAATCGCCGTCTTCTTGGCTTCCCAAGATTTAGGCAATGAACGAAATATTTTTCTGACCAACTCAGAATTAGAAATGGTTTTGCCAAGAGATTCCATGGCATTAGTGATTTCGGTGAGTCTATCAAACATTTGATTTATTGACTTATCCTTTTTCATCTTGAATGCTTCGTATCGAGTTACTAATGCATTCACTTTGGATTCCTTGACTTGTTCTGTTCCATCATAGATCAAAGCAAGTCTATCCCACATTTCTTTCGCCGTCTTGCAAGTGGAGATGCGATTGAATTCATTTCCAGCACAAGCGCATACCAAGTAGTGCCTTGCTTTTGTGTTGAGCGAGATAATTCTCTTTCTTTCAAATTCATGCCGAGTGTCGCTGGGATTGGATGGAGGAATTGTGAGATCTCCTTCCATTATAATCTGCCAGCAATCGGCTTCTTTGCTCCTATGAATAACTCTATTCTCATTTTCCAATATGAGAAGTGTTGTCCTACAAAGAGCGGGGAACGTTCGGTCGAATGACCATCATCTAAGAGCTTCAACATTTTTGCTCAAATATGAGTACTTACAACTCAGTAGCACCTTACTGTGCTTAATATAAAATTTTCAACAACGTACTGTTATGACCCTTAGGTACAACAATAAAGTTTTGTACTAGCAATCACACAGAAAGCTTTCCAATAAACCCGCTCTGATACAAATTGTTGGAACGTTCAGGAACATTAAGAGGGGGTGAATTAGTGATTGTAACTTTTTCGCCCGTTCTCACTGTAAGCGGAAGCCTACTGTATCACAGCAGAGAGTTTCTCAGAATGAGATATGCTTCACTGAAACCGTTACGATTTGATCGAGTAGATATCATAAGAGTGTTTGCGCGATCGTAAGGGACACAGTAGTTTATAGTGATTCGGCCTTAATCGACCTACGTCTACTTTCCACCAACGAGGTGATTCCACTATATAATATAATGGGTGGAAAGAGCCCTTGCACTAGGCTTTCGGTTTCTCAACAAAGTGAGATTTAGAATCCTTTACAATAAGAGATCACTTCTGGGCAAGTCAGCTCTTCACACAGTGGACATCTTCTCGTTTCCAGCAGAATAATGCTCACGTTAAGCAGTTGACTTCTCAAAGGATTCGCACACAGCTTGTTGTCACTTAGGCGTAAGCCTGTCTGTCAAAGCACAAAGACAACGTTGTGTTAGAATATAAATCCTCAGATAATAATCCTTACAGTGACAGAAAGAGTTCTCAGAGAGCAGCTCGTTTCTGATTCACGGCAGATGATTGCTTCAGCACTTAGTCGTTCAGCAGTGGATTTCCATATATTTTCTGTTTCTTCTCAAGATGAGCCTGTAACTATTCAAGAGACAACCACAAAGATAATCACTTAGATCACAAAGAGAAACGAAAGAAAATGTTTGGTTCCTCACTTAGCGGAACTTGACTTCTCACTCAGCGAAGTCGTGGTATTCGTCCTACACTCAGTTCGGACGTGCACAGTTACCAAAGCCGTGACTCACTACACTGCACACCCAGTGCCTATAGTGGAATTTTCAGCTCCAGCGGCTTCCACGCAACCTGCTCTACTGTCCGTCAGCAAGAGGTCGAGACTTCTGCACAGCACCCCTGTGCTTCGGATGACCTCTTTCCACTCCGGCGGGGTTCTCAATTCCTGCTCTACCCTGCAGGCACGAGACTTCTGGCGCACACCCGCAAGTGCGTGTCTAACTACTCAAACTCCGTAGGTTCGAGACTTCCCTGCGAAGAGACACGACAAGAACGGCTTCTTGCCGATGGGTTAGGAACTGGTTACTGAATTTAGAATACGTATTCACTTAGCTTCCCTCAGACGATTCGCCCGCCGCTCGTTGAACGCACCGAGGACACTTAGTCCACTTAGACCACTCTGACGTACAAAGGCATTTAGATCTGTCGTCCTTGTCTGATTATAATGGAGAAAGAGGCGTAGAAGATGTCTAGATAATCTTCGTGATTTGCTTCCCAAAAGTTGTGGACAGGCCCTGGGCAGCGGTCTGCTCAAACGGTAGCTATGCTATAGAAGGTAAGTTCCCAATGGTAACTTCCTTAACTCATCCTAATCCGATAATTTATTTATAAACTTTATAAACCAATCAAAATCTTATCTAATCGATTATGATAAACTAAAATATTTGATTTAATATTTTATCCTATTACAGCATAGCACTGGTGCAGGATATCAGAAAAATATTTTGTTTCTAAATATAAACTTAGAAAGCTAATCTCATAATATTTAGTTCCTTAAGCGTCACAATGAGATTACTAACTCACATTCAGTGAATTTAGACACTCAGACAAATAATCTGAGTTAAACCAAAATAAAGAACGTAGATAGAAAATATTTGTTTCCATATTTTCAGTATGTATTCGTAACGTCATAGTAACAGCTTACTATAAAGCAGCAACATCCAACAGATGCTAGCTGTGATTAAGCAACACTCTTATCAAGCTCATCACTAAATATAAGCATACGATTCATGAAGCAATATTGCTGACCACAAATAACTCGTTACTTAAGTTCTTCATCAAAACATAGGTCAACAGTAATTAGTTATAGCCGATGTATTTAAATGGTTTCCTGACTATTTTGGCATAATAATGCTATGACATCTTGTCCTTTGGCTTCAAATGGTTTACATTACATCAAGATGTAATGACTTCGGTGATTGATAAATGAATTATTTTAACTAGTCCATGCAATCCTTTAACGGTGTTAGCTAGTAATAAACCAATCTTTTTAGTTGAAAGTGAAGTTTGGATGAAAACCGATGAGTTCTATGTACTCCAAATGTGCTTGTTATTATGTTTTCATGGCTTCTTTCTCTTCGAGACACCTAAAAAGTACTCCTCCCAAATATCACAATTAATGAGTATCCTTAAAACATATGAATGAGGGCGCTTGTCTTCTCAACATTCACATTTTGTAAAGAAAGTTGATAAATAATTAACTATGAACAAGAACTTGTGTCTATTTTTTCTGCAAAACCAATCTTTATGGACTCCTTGAAGAGAGGCATAATATTAATAAGGCCACTGCAACACAAATTAGGAATAGGTCACTTGAAGCGATAAAAAACTAGTTTCCTTCATTTAGTGGTTTTACATCCTTTTCCATTCTGGATCACTTTGACTTATGGAACTTTTGACTTGGACATGTTTCGGATGATAATGCAAGCTTCATGAATTTGATAGTTCTAATGTCCACATACTTCTTGAGAAAGCTTGTTCTATATGTCACAAGGTGAAACTAAAATGTTTCATGCCACACACTTTCTGGCATGCGTTTAATTTTTGCATTGTGATTATTATAGTAAACATGAGTTAAACTTCATTTTCTTCCTTCTAAAATATTGGTGGCACAACATATGCTTGACATAATCGAACAAAAACTTCATTAGGTAACTCCCTAATAGTCTTCCTCTCATCTAGAATAAGATGGTTCGTAAGAAAGTCTGATGATGCATATCCCTTCACCATCTTTTGGGAGACACATACAATTTCCAATTCGTGAATTGTAAGAGCACATTTAGCCAGACGTCCAGACAGTACAAGTCTCGGTATGATATATTTTATAGGGTATGCTCATGATATTAGATGAAAAAAATGTGCTTGCAAATAAAGTCGCAATTTTTGCGTAGAAAACATCAATGCTAGAAACGTCTTATCAATTGAGGAATAACTTAAATTTGAACTAGTCAAGTTCCTACTCAAATAACATAAAGCCGTCATCTTGCCCTTCTTCATTATCCAGGGATATTAGAATTACCAATGTTCTCGTGCCGCTATGTATACTATAAGGGTTCTTCCAGGAATTAGTCCATTCAATATCAATAGCCACAACATATACAATTTATGCTATTGAAGTCATTATTTATGTTTCATACATTAAAAATATGTATCCTTCTTCATGAGTTGATCAAATGAGTGACATTACATAGTTAAATTCAATATGAATATGAAGATATATACAAGCTTCCATAAAGGCTTCTTTAGCTCATGTGTACTCCTTGGTTGTGATATCTTTACGACCGAGTCTATTTTAGACTGATCAAATTTAATATATCGATATCCTACCCCAAAGCAAAAAAGAAAAAATTCACGAAATGCAACTATTTACGATATTTTAAAGGATTCATTTTTAGTTGATATTTTTTCAGCCTTTCTAATGCATTCTTTAAGTCTTCAATTTAGTCATTTATACGCTTGATCTTAACGAGATCAACCATATTTACAATTAGTGTTTGAGCTCAATTTGGATGTTTTACAAATATTAAAACCCAATAGTGAAATGTTTGGTCTCTGTGATTTTCATAACCTTAATTTGCAAAGAATCATAAGTGAACTGCCTAAACCATGTTCGATCAACCAAGGCCTGAACTATAATGTCAACTACGGCCCTAAGAGGTTTCTACATTAGCAAATGTTTGATATAGAACCTTAAAAGTTTATACACTCAAAATTCTACAAACTTGATCAAACAAGACTTCATCAATAAATTCAATTCTAGATCTAGAGAGATATCTATAGCAGCAGAAGGTTGATATATAACCTTAGAGTTTTTCGCCTTCAAGTTTCTACAAATTTGATTAACCGTAGCTAAATCAGTGAAATCAACTTCAAAACCTGAAAGATTTCAGAAGTGACAGAAGGTGGTTGTTGAACATTAAAGGTTTATGCTTCCCCCGTATTAAAGTATTCGGGATCTAGGTAGCCAAAAATTTTAGTCACATCTGTGGATACGTGTGTTATTAATATAGACAACCCGAAATTTGATACTCGAGCATTCATGTTCTAATCTAGTCATGTGTTACTTGATTTGATATCCCCTGTCCGCCAGTCTAAGATCTTCTCCATAGTCGACCACTTCTTTGAATTGTAGTTGGTTAAATCTTAAGTCTGGCATGGGAAATTTTGGGGAATCGACACTTATGTAGTGATTACTAAATTCAATTAAAAATAAAATTAATATAATTGAGATAGTATAAAGAAAGAATTTTTAATTACCAATATTTTTTGGAAGTAATATTATGAAGGCAAGTTTTTATATTTTGATCTGATGGGAAAATTTGGTAATCATCGGCGTGAATGCTTGGGAATTTACATATTAAATTCACAAATATAATAATTTTCCACCAAAAAATGCTATGGTTGTGTTCTCTAAGTTCGTGTTCCATTCTAATTTCTTACAAACTTTTAAAAAGGCAAATTTAAAAAAAAAGGGTAAATTAAGATAAATTAATTCATTGATACATCTATGAACTAAAACTAATATTTCAAACTTATCACTTCTAATTGAAACTACATCCCATTATTTTACAAATTTTCATCGATTGACTTGTACTTCCAAATAATTTGATTTGCACTAATTTCTAGCATTTATAGAAGTTCCTCAACATGTTAATTTCTTGATCTTATAAAATATATTCTACTTTTCGAAAAAGTATTTCTTCCAACTACTATTTCAAACCAATTAGTAAAAAAATATTACTCCATTAGTATTTCACAAAATTATCAACCACAAAAACTTCACATATTTTCCATACGAAATTTTTTGAAAATTTTTTACATCTTTTACAAATACTTTTAATTTGTTGAAAAAATAAATATATAGTATGTCACGTTTTCACATAAAAATTCGAGCTTTTAAGGCAATTGGTGTAAGTCGCTTACAACTCTGGTCCCTGAGATTACGATATGCTTAAAATTTTTCAAAGTTTCTCAAAATCGAGTAACTAGATTATAAAAAATCATATTTAAATTAAATATAAGAATTAAATGCCATACAAATTAAATGTTGTCATTTTAGACCGTGATATGAGGATTGTAAAATCAGCGTTTTGGAAATTAATGCCCATAGTTGGAAAAAAATTTTGCCTACTAGCTATTGTCTGTGAGGAAATTGCTTTTGCCCTTAAAACCCTTCGGCTATTAAAATGGAAAGGATTTGTGTTTAATTTTTATGGAAATTTTTTTTGTGTAGTTTCGAATAATATGATTAAAAATATCGCCAATATTATTTTTCTGTTTCTTATTTTAATTTTTTTATATACTAATTTTTAATTAAAAATGTAATTTTCTAATAGATTGAAAAAAAAATAACAAAATTATATAAATATTTTTTACAAACTTTTTTGGGCGGTTGAAGACGAAGTTATAATTTCCAATGCGATAATAACATCCTTATGGTAAAATAGTCTCGAGAGACAAATATTCAAATATTTTTTTTTTTTGCGCTATTTGAAGTTGCCCCTGTAAGGCTCAGGTGCTCCGGGACGTAAGAAGACCTCGAGGATGTCGTCGACGGTGGCAAACTTCAGGTCCGGGTAGAACTCGGAAGCTTCGATGTCGTCCTTCCCCAGCTCAAACCCCACCGTGCCTCCTCGCACAAATATAGCATGAAGAATCGACACCGGGATGTTCTCTGGATCCGGCAGCGCTGCAAGAGGAAGAAACTCCAGGATATTGAGGTTTAGGAATAATGAGTATCCAAAGGGGATTGTCGAAATGGCTCACTGCTGGAGAGGCGGACTAGTTCCTCGTCGGGGAGGAACCTTTTCTCAAAGCTTCGGCCGGTTTTCTTCTCCCATAAAGAGAGCAGGTCCAGCTGAGAGATGGCATTCTTCAGTGGCCGGCAGACGACGAGACGGTTGCGTGCTCTTGGATCGACCGCTGCTCTGATCGTGCTCTGTGCAACGTCCTCTTCGTGATTAAACACGGCTGCAATCATGAAAGGTCATGCTGATCTGTACCTGTGATGATGAAATCGGCAATAGCTTCAAGGATCTACCTTTGGCTTCACCGGTTCCATAGACAACAACATCATCCCGTGACTTTTCATGGGGGTGAAGCAGAAGGTTTACAAAGTACGCACCGCAGCAATTCCCCGACATGTAAGTGAAAGGGATTCCTGCCTCCTCGACAGCCCGACGTACCTTCCTCTTCTTCTCCAAGACTGCCTCGAACGGGGGCAGGGCGCTAATCCTATCCTCTTCGCATCCGAAATCAGAAGGCACGAATCTCTGCGGTTCGCCGGAAACACCAGTCGGAACATCTCACGACCCCTCAAAGAAATCAAGTTCTATCGATCAGCATGGTGTAACCTTAATGTTTCCAGCCACGACTATAGCATCGATGATCTTGAGCTGATCAAGAACCTTCGGGTAGGGCAACGCGGAGATCACCACATCCACCTCTTTCATTGTGGACACCAACTTCTCGTGCTCCTCCAGAGTTCCCTGCTTCCGAGATTAGTCTTAGAAAACAGTGATGGATGAATTGCAGCTACATTGCCTTAGGAGCCCCGGACAAATAAACGCTCGGCTGTTACCTCGATGATGGTAACGCCGATGGACCGGAAGTGGTCGCGGAGCTTGAGGTTAGCCGGGGGAGTGAGAGGGGAGGAAGGCCTAGCGTAGACAAGAGTCGGGTGGGCCATGGAGACGCTTGCCTGAACGAGGTACTTGCCAATGTAGCCGGTGCCGCCGAACACGAGGATCCTGCTAGGTTTCGGGTGCTCCATTTTCCTGGCTGTTGCTCAACTAGACGAACATGTTAGAAGCATGGAGGGTGAAGGTGTAGTTTTGCCCGACAACTGGGTTTGTTACGTAGGGTGCTGTTGTTGTTGGTCACAGTCGGAGCTCCCAGGCCTGTGTATGCTTAAATTGAACATTTGGTAGATAAACTCCAATCTTGACGGAGACATACGTGTTGGAAGCTGGACCACACAGATTCCTGACACGATATATGTTTTTTATTCTATTTTTCACAAGTGGGATGATTCCAATCCAACCCAAAACAACTAATAATACTTTTGTCCTTTCTTTCCTCACCCGATCTCATCTGGGGAATAATAAACGAGTCGGCTTTTGAAATAATTGGGCCACGCGGAAACCCCATCATGGCCCTTGAATTTGGGCCTCTAATTTCGTGTCTCCCGAATCAATAAATTTCTCAAAAAAGAAAAAACAAATGAAAAATTAATAAAGGGAGAAATCTTCTTTTTTGTGGAGTAGACCACGTGAATCTCGGATGGGACCCTTTTTCTTTTCCTTCATTGTAATTTGTGACAAATCACGTGAAGATGGGATTTTACTTTTTGCCTCTTGCGGCTCTCTACTACCAACCCCCCCTTATCGCATTAAATTCTACACCCTCTGATATTTTCACCCCCGTCGACATTTTGTTCTAGCATAAATAATTAGGTCGTCCCATCGATATTAGCCAGAGAGTTGGCATTAAATGAAACGGCGGTCCGTCCGAGAAGGCTATCTAGGAATTCGTCATAAACTGCACTTGGATGCTCAAGGATTTGTTCCAATGATAGAAGTTAAATATTGAATTTTCTGTCACCCCTTAGAATTCGAATTCAACTTCGATTTCGTCATGGAGTAGAAATGAAAAATTGGAATCAGCAACTACGATTTGAAGGTTAACATTTGATAAATTTTAAAATTATAAAACAAAAGATAATTTTATTGGTCAGGAAAAATAAAAAAGATAGAAGAAAAGGCAGGCTTTATAGCGTAATGTTTTCGTCAAAACGGAATAAGAAAGTACAAATCTATCTTTGTACTTTGTTAGTTTGAATATCAAATCAAATAGAAGGCAAAGGCTAAGCTTGCCCCATTTGACCTTCTCGATCATCCATCANCCCAAAAAAAAATATTAAATTAGATGTAAGAAAAAGAAAACATTACTCACTCACTTCGAAACGGGTAGGAAAGAATCGCCACGACGTTACATCGTTTGCTTATGGTTTGCATGAAAGTTGATTAATTCGTATCCGTAAGTAATTTTATTCTTGGGGTTTAATAATAAGGGGAAAAAAAAAGTCAGCAGGAATTATTTTAAGGTGGACCGCCCTCCCCGAATATGACCAGTTAGTTGAAACTCAACTATAACTTTTCTAATAAAAATTTAATTTAATTGCAACTTGATTGTCTAAAAGAAGGGCTTGATTTAAAATGGGATTTACAGGCAAGAAGAAGCCCCCGGGTCAGAGTTTTGTCCCGAGATTCGAAAGAGTATTTGAATCGATTGTTAAATTTTTAAAAATAATAATCCAAACATAAATGAGGAGTATTTATTAAAAAATATGAGGTTTGTTAACCGGTTTTATAATATTAAGACTGTGGTTTGTAACTTCCTTTATAAGGAAAAAAAAAATCACGCCATAAAATTAAAGAAAACCCAACTCCAACGCCGTCCTCATGCATTAAATTTTTCAATCGCATGACGGCCCGGCGTTTCTTAGAGCCACGTGTCCTCCTCCCACCACCTTTGACTTCATTCAAAAGCACACCTCCATTCCCTTCCCTTCACTTCCCTCAATGAGTCATTTGTCACGACACATTCTTACAGCAAGTAGTAATTATAGGATGGATTGGATGATAACACGACAACAACAACAATAATAATAATAATGTTTATTGAAAGGTCAATAATAATTAATTGTAAAATACAGACATTGTCATTCATCCTCCCGCCTCAACACTGGGAGTTGATCCGTCGGTGTCTTCTCCTTCTCCTTCCTCTTCCTCTTCTAACAACCGCCGCCGCCGCCGCCGCCGTCGTCGTTCGGCCCTTGAGTTTGTCAGCCGATGGTCCCGGTCGAGAAACATATAAGCCTCGGCAGCAGTCTAACAAAAGTCAATCCTTAAAAGGAGGAGGAGGAGGAGGAGGAGAACAAGGGAAAGGTGGGAATCCGAGCTGTTGGTTTTCAGACAGCCGCACTCACACAAAAAGCGCGTTGAAGTCATACCCCCACCCCCTCTATCCAAATCCCATTTCTTCACCCGTCTTTTTGTTTATTCCTTCCCCGCACTTCTTCTTCTGCACCCAGTTGTTGGCGTTCTGCTTTTTCATCTCCCATGGGTTCTGTAAAAGTCGGCTGCCTGTTGAGATGTTGCTGAAAAAGCATCGATCTTGTCCCCAGTTACTGATACCCAGTTCCCGTTTCGGTACCTTTTCTGGGTTTTGATTCCCGTGTTTCCTTTCGTAACTTTAATGGGTATTCCTGGGAATCTGTGGGTGGTCTTATTCCTGGCCGCGGCATTTCGTCAGACAGTTGTCGTGCGCTCTCAAGGGCTGGTATGCGGCCCCGGTGATTCCCAGTCGCTTATAGGCTTCTTGAACGGACTGGATTCCGGGATTGATGGTTGGGGTGACAGCTCGTCGTCCAACTGTTGTGATTGGCCCGGCGTGGTCTGCAACTCTTCTTCTTCCCTGGGGTTGATCGGTGATTCCGCGAGTTCGGGAAGAGTCGTTAAGCTGGTGCTTCCGAGTAAGAGGCTGGCTGGAAACGTCTCTGAGACGCTGGGGAACATGGATCAGCTGAGGGTGCTCAACCTTTCTAGGAATTCATTTCGGCAGGCGGTGCCGTCTTCTCTGTTCAATCTCCCTTATCTGCAGGTTCTTGATTTGAGCTACAACTATTTCTCAGGTCAGGTCCCCGCAAGCACGAACCTGCCCTCTGTTCAGACCATCGATCTCTCGGAAAATAATTTTAATGGCTCGTTGCCAGTTGGGATTTGCAACAACGCCACAAGGATCCAGGTCCTCAATTTGGCAGTCAATTTCTTCTCCGGTGATGTTCCGCCGGGTCTCAGCAATTGTAGCTTCCTACAGGAACTCTATCTGGGGACGAATTATCTCACCGGTGGCATTGCCGAAGACATATTTCAGCTGAGTCGACTCAGTAGGCTGAGCGTCCAGGACAACAGGTTTTCCGGTCCAGTGAGTGCCGGAATCGGCAACCTCACCAACCTCGTGCGACTGGATATTTCGATGAATGAATTCTGGGGGAGCATCCCGGACGTCTTTCAGAACATGAGAAGCTTGCAATACTTCTTTGCAGCCACCAATAATTTCTCTAGATCAATCCCAACGTCGTTGTCGAACTCGCCAACGCTGAATTTCCTCAACTTGAGGAACAATTCCTTGGCAGGCCCGATCACGCTTAACTGCTCGGCGTTGATCAGTCTTGTGTCACTTGACCTGGGTTCGAATTTATTTACAGGGCCGTTTCCGAGCAGCTTGCCATACTGTCGTGCGTTGAAGAACGTCAATCTCGCTCGGAATAATTTCAAGAGCCCGATACCCGACAGCTTCAAGGACTTCCAGAGCCTTGTTTATTTCTCCATCTCCAATTCCAGCATCACTGATCTTTCTTCATCTCTCGGAACACTACAGCAGTGCCAGAACCTAACAGCTCTGGTCCTCACCCTCAATTTCTTCGACGAGGAGTTGCCGACTGATCTGAGCCTTCTATTCCCGAAGCTGAAGGTTTTTATAATCGCAAATGGTCGGCTCAGAGGGTCGTTTCCTCTGTGGTTGCAGGGGTCTGCCGATCTGCAGTTGCTGGATTTGTCATGGAACAGATTGAGCGGAACGCTCCCTGCTTGGTTGGGAGACTTCCCATCTCTATTCTATCTGGATTTGTCTAACAATTCATTTTCAGGCGAGATCCCGAAGTCTCTTACGGGATTGACTGGCATGATTGACCGAAACCTGTCACTCGAGGAGCCGGCTCCTGATTTTCCACTGTTCGTGAAACGCAACTCGAGCACTCGAGGGCTTCAGTACAATCAGTTTCAGAGTCTTCCGCCGACCCTTGATTTGGGATTCAACAATCTCACCGGCGAAATCTGGCCAGGCTTTGGAAACCTGAAAAACCTCCACAACCTGGATCTAAAGAACAACTCATTGTCGGGTCCAATACCGGACTTTTTGTCGGGGATGACCAGCCTCGAGTCCCTCGATCTGTCCTGCAACAATCTGTCCGGCACAATACCTGCATCATTGGTGCGGTTAAACTTCCTGTCGAAGTTCACTGTGGCCTTCAATAAGTACTTGTACGGCCAAATTCCTGTGGGGGGGCAGTTTGCAACCTTCCAAAACTCAAGCTATGAAGGAACGGGCCTCTGTGGCGACCACGCTCGCCCCTGCTTGTCTGGCCAAAACAGTCCCGTCTCATCTGGCCGATCTGGTAGGGTTAGGAACATAGGCATGGCTATTGGGATCGTTTTTGGTGGCATTTTTCTCATTGGCCTGATGGTTGTAATCGGCCTCCGAACAAAGAGCAGAGGCGAGGTTGATCCCGAGAAGGATGAAGCCAGTTACAGAGATAAAGATATGGAGGATTTAGGGCTGCATTTATTGGTTATGTTCCAAAATAAGGATAGTCGCCGCAACCTGTCGTTCGATGAGATCTCCAATGCGACCGGGGACTTTAACGAGTCTAACATTATCGGTTGTGGCGGGTTTGGGATGGTCTACAAGGCGAGTTTCCATGATGGCACCAAACTGGCTATCAAGAAGCTATCAGGTGATTGCGGGCAGATGGAGCGGGAATTCCAGGCGGAAGTCGAGATCCTCTCGAGAGCTCAACATCCGAATCTCGTCCACCTTCAGGGATACTGCATGGAGAAAGAGACAAGGATGTTGATCTACTCGTACATGGAGAACGGGAGCTTGGATTACTGGCTACACGAGAAATCAGACGGGCCGGCACTGTTGGATTGGAACACGAGGCTTCGCATCGCCCGAGGAGCAGCTCGGGGCCTGGCATACTTGCACCAGTCTTGCGAGCCCCATATATTGCACAGGGACATAAAATCAAGCAACATCCTTCTCGACGAGAACTTCGAAGCTCATCTGGCGGATTTCGGGCTCGCAAGGCTTATATGCGCCTACGAAACCCACGTTAGCACCGACCTCGTCGGGACTCTCGGGTACATCCCTCCCGAGTACGGGCAGGCATCCGTCGCTACGTACAAAGGCGACATTTACAGCTTTGGGGTCGTGCTTTTGGAGCTTGTCACGGGGAAGAGGCCGATGGATATGTGCAAGCCGAGAGCGTCCCGGGACTTGATAGCTTGGGTCCTACAGATGAAGAAGCTGAACAGGGAGGACGAGGTATTCGACCCGTGCATCTACGGGAAGAAGCACAACAAGGAAATACTACGGGTCTTCGAGATCGCCTGTGCTTGCTCGAGTGACAACCCGAAGTCAAGGCCCTCATCACAGCAGCTCGTCTCCTGGCTCGACGGTGTGGACACGGACGTCGCCTGACCAAACCAGTCATTGCGCTTGAGTTCCTTTTGTTAACACTCAACTCTTCTGTTCCTTTGGTTACTTTTTTACTGTGAATATAAAATATGACACCGTTTTTTTTCTTTTGGATTCTTACAAAGATCAAAGTAGTGTCTTTGTCTGATTCTTGTGAAACGGGGATAGATGCAAAATCCCTCCCAACTTGCTGTAATAAATATATTGAGAGAGGCTACCGACTTATGCGGACAAGTTGAGATGTTTGAATCCAAGGCAAATAATGGCACGACAAGAACAAAAATATAGAGCATTTTTATTACATGGGTTTGACTCAGATCAATGCTAGATGGGTATTTCTTTTTTGCCCAAATTGAGAATTGGAAGTGCGTTCTAGAGAATTAGAAAATACGAAAGAAGTGTTTTGGAGCATTGGATGGCTTTTGCTTGTGGTGGTAGACATGGACTGTCCATAACAATTTTTTTATGAGTCATTGCAAAAGTAAAGATGGAATACACTTTGCTTTGGTGATGGTCTGACTTTACTCAGGCATATATATTTTTTCTATGAGTCAGACATTGATGAATTGTTTCCAAGTACGACCTCCTATATTATAATGTGTGATTTATAAATGGGAAACCCATTACCATAAAATTATTGATATGTAGTGGGTAGGTAAAGATAAAAGGCATTAGCAAGAATTATGGAAATGGCACCAACAATCTTCTAACACACATGCCCACAACAAGCAAGACTCAAAAACACTCGCTTATAAAATTATTATTATGATATGATTGAAGGGAAATAATGCCACCACATGCCCATCATTATGCTAATTGACCTCCCTTTTCACAAGTCCATATCCAACCCAAAAGAAAAGGGTCAGAAAGCTTAAAGAAACAATTTTAAGGTGGTAAGAACAAAAATATAATGGAGTCTGAATCACACTTCAACCCAAGAGACTTCGATTATGATTTACGCCTTTGTTGGGCAATCATTGCCTGGTGATCATAAAAATGTTTTTTGTGTTTATAAGGAACCCAATTGGTTTTCATCTCACCGAAGTCAATATCAGACATCATGATGGACTTACATTTTCAAACTTGGGACGTGTACATGAAACCCGAAAGGATGCCCCAACTCAAGAGGAGACACATCATTTGCATGGGCTTTCCTGAAGAGAATCGATGATACAAAGATACAGAGCGCCAGCAGCCACCCAGGCATGCATGATTTTACGATGTTGTTGCACATTATAACAGTTGCTGAGATTCCATCAGACAAAAGGAAGTAAGACGGAGGAGGGGAAGCCTGTCTAGAAGCACCAACTGCAAAGGTTGAACGAGGAGGGGATGCGGCCGGTCCTGCGGATGTGATCAGCCTGCTGCTCTGTCTTTATGGCTTGTTTGTTCCTCCTAGCCTCTGCAGCGGCTCTCTTCTCCTCGGCCTTGTGCTTGACATCTGACAGTTTGTTCATGAGCGTGTCGTGTGCTTCTCCCCTTAATCTTTCGACCTCTACCTGGCAGAAGCCAAACCTCGTGTATTAGCATCAGGAGGAGCAACAGACAAACACTATGTGTGTCCTCGTTAAGGAGGCTTGTCTACTATAGCAGCAAACCCTGTACCTCGATCTTCCTCATTTCCGCCTCGGTTTTCGCTTTCTGATGATTTTCCCAGGCCTGAATTTTCATTTCCTCTCTTTTAAACCTGATCAATGCAACAAGCGATACCTTAAAGAGGAAGATTTTGGTTTTAACAGTTCCTAAACTCTGTTCAGTAGATTCACCTGGCCATGCACTTGGCTTTCTCCGCTTCTTCCCACGCTACTGCTCGAGCCTCAATGGCGCTTGTAGATTGTTTGATAACTTCACTTTTCACAGAAGTGGAAGCACGTGTGTTGCCATTCTCATCCTCCTTACTAGCCCAGGCGGTGATATTCTTTTTGCCGAGTTGCTGTCCCAGGGCCATGATTTCTCTCCTCGTCTTAATGTACAGCTGTTCCTCTGATAATGCCACTTCATTGCCATGTCCGATGTCAAAAGTAGTATGCGAGGTAGATGGTCCGTTTCTTGGAGGGGAAGAAGGCCTAGAAGAGTTAGGACTACGCGTAGGGGTTGTTGCTTTAATGGGAGTTCCAGTCCTGGAAGGCTCTTGGCTAGCAATAGGAGTCATTTCAGTACCCATATCTCGCATCGAAACAGATCTAGCAGTCGATGGAGGCGGAATATATGCTGTGGCACTGTGAACTGCCACGGAATCATGCTGGCTTAGGCTCACTGCAGTTAACCAAGATAAATCAGATAGACAGTGTGAGAGTCAACAATCAATCCAGGCTATTACTACAAACTTGGGGTCTACCATAAGAATCTGCAGCAGGAATCTGGTCATTTTGCCACGCGGCAAACTTCTGGCCTGCACTTTCCTTGCACGATTGACTAGTATCAACCCTTTTAGTATCTGGTTCTCCAAGTGAAGTGGCCTTCTGCTCAGGAACTTCGACCACTATCTTCAATGATGGCTGGCGACTATAGCCAAGAAGCCCTGTCTTTCTCGAGTTAATGTTTTGCAGCACAGGGCCCTTGGGCTGTCCTCCAGAGACCCTGTTTGAAGTAGGGCTCGCAATCCACTTCTGTGCATCATCCCACTTAGATGGGAGTGGTTTCGAAAATGGGACTACAGGAGCCCTTTGAGCTATCTTCTCAGCCCTCTGAAACTCGGGAAAAGGAAGAGACAAACAACTTAGCTGTGGCGATCTAATAGTATAGAATTAACTTAACGGTAGACTCCAGATCAGAGTACCAGACCATCTCTAACTCGGGCAGCATCGAAGACGTGCAATCCGGATGTACTGATACTACCACATCCACATCTTTACAATTGTCTGAACTCCCATCACCTGCATCAAATCTCACCCAAATCTCCCTCATCGACCTTGACTCACTAAAACAGCAACAAACCACATTGCCTTCACGCAAGCCAGCCCCTTAATCAAACTTAAGTAAACACTTAACCGGAAATCATTCCAGGCGAAATCCTACTTCGATAAAAATGTGCAAATCAAGTCAAAGCAGAAGAAGCCCACAATTACCAGACTCATTAGCCTGGTTCAGCTGGGATCTAAGATTGAACCCGGAAGGATCGAGATCCTCCACCTCCTTCCTTCTCTTGTCGGAACCCAGCAGCATATTCCTCAACTTCCCTGGAGACAACCCACCACCAGCACACCCAGTAGCCTGCACTCCCCAAAACCCCAGCGAAAGACACCAAAATCATCAACACCCAGATTGCAAATCAACCCATTTGGACCCAGATCAAACCCCAAGACATCGAAAGTACAAAACTTTGACACCAACCACAACTGCCCATCACTCAAAACAGCTGAAAAACTCCCAAAGACTGGATTTTTTTTCCAACCTTCCTCTCCACTAGTCCACGCAGCAGAAGCAATGCCAGTACAGAGGGAGCAAAACAGTACCTGGGGCTTCTGGATCCTCTCGTAGTCCATGGAGTGAAAAACTCCGGGATCTTTTTTTCCCCCCTGGCGTTTAGACACTTGGGGAAACGATTCGGGTCACGAAAACTCGGGAATAATGGTAGCAAGAGAGCAGAGGCATATGCATCGGGGATGGTGTAGAAAGTGTAGAGTGCCTTAGCGTGAGTGAGGAGGAGGGGTAGAAGTCGAAGAGGAGGGGAATGGATTTGGACAAAACAGAGGACATGAGAGGGGAGTCACACCGCAGGATGTAATGTCAGAGGGTGGGTCAGAGCATGGGGTTCTGTTTCTGTTCCTCCCCCCCCCGGGTCTCTTTTGGTTCAATTATTCTTTTCAATCCCAATTTATTATGATTACCATCTAACTAAATTGCTGTTAGTCCATTCACCCTCTCATCCTACACATACTCAAACCCCTACATTTGAACTATTACTTCCTTTTACCTCATAAAAATCCAAGCTTATCCCAATAAGAAAGTTTTACTATTTCTAAAAAAAGGGACAGAACAGAACCCTAAAATAAAAAATTGGTCCCATGTTAAATATATGTCTCACTATCTAAGAATATGAGTTTGAGGTCATTAATTGCCCATGATAATTGATCCATCATCAAACTGTCATTATTGCCATTTTGAGGTTTGACCGTGTGTGAAAATTTTCATGTCTCCATCCATCCATCCACCCACCCACCGAACTCTCCCATTTATGTATCAATGTCAAATGGGTTGGTTGAAAATCAACTAGTTGAGAATGGAGGTGTCCCAAACATTGTTTAGTGAATATTCAATCCTGTCTCTCCTTTTCTTTTTATATAAATGAGAAACATTCAAGATTATTTTTTTTGAGGCCAAATTATCCGATTTATCCTGAACTATGCATGTTTTTTCCGATTTATCCTATAGTTTACATAATATCACCACATATCCTGAACTTCCTCCGTTAATCATTTTGTATCCTCCGTTACTCGGCCAACTAACGGCGTATGACGTGGCGCGGACATGTCCTTAACTTCGTCGGTCGCCAAGTCGTCTGAAGTGTAAATGTCAGAATAGCCCTAAAATATACCCAATCGTTTCAATTAGGTCCGAAAAGTCCCCAAATTTCCCAAATCTGCAACCCTAATTTCCCATATCGGCCTCCATCTCCGACTTCCTCTTCTCCCCATCTCATCCTCCTTCGTTCTCTCAGTCCCCGATCCCCGTCCTCCTCATCTTTCCCGACCTCCGACCTGCGCCTTCCCTCCGACCCCCGACCTCCTCCTTTTCCCCCTCCCCGACCCCTGACCTCCTCCTTCCTCCTTCCGTCCTCCCACCCGTCCCCCGACCTCTGTTCCCAACCCCGGCCTCCTCCTTTTCCCCCACGTCCGACGTCCTCCTCTTCCCCCACGCCCGACGTCCTCCGCATTCCCCACCCGATATCCAATCCTCCATCAGTCCCCGATCTTCTGTTCTTCCTCCCCCCTGACCTCCTGTTCCTTATCAGTCCGATTGATCGACTTTGTCATCAGTCCCCGAGGGTTTCCTATAGTGAGGTTGTGTGGTCGAAGTTTGGGGGGTTGCTGGACAGCTTGGGGATGGCTGCCAAGAAGAGGATAGGAAAAGGCTGGCGGAGATGGAGGACGTCGGATTGGGGGAAGAGGCAGGGTGTGGGGTGGAGGTGGAGGTGGAGGAGGTCCGGGTGGGGGAAGAGGAGGACGAATTAGAGGTCGGGGGAAAGGCGCAGGTCGGGGGTCAGGGAAGATCAGGAGAACGGGGATCGGGGATTGAGGAGAACGGAGGAGGAGGAAATGGGGAGTTCAGGAAGTAGGAGATGGGGGACCAATAAGAAGATTTCGAGGTTTAGGGTTAATGGGGGCCAATATGGGAAATTAGGGTTGCGGATTTGGGAAATTTGGGGATTTTTCGGACCTAATTGAAATGATTGGGTATATTTTAGGGCTATTCTGACATTTACACTTCAAAGGCTTGGCAACCGCCGGAGTTAAGGACATGTAAGCGCCACGTCTGCTCCACGTCATACGCCGTTAGTTGGCCGAGTAACGGAGGATACAAAATGATTAACGGAGGAAGTTCAGGATATGTGGTGATATTATGTAAACTATAGGATAAATCGGAAAAAAACATGTATAGTTCAGGATAAATCGGATAATTTGGCCTTTTTTTAAAAAAAAAAAAAAACAAAGACAGAAACTTTTATGGCCTGCTTCATAAAATTTTGTGTCCATTCAAGAAAGGTATTCAGTTTTTATATAAAAAATGATTTTGTTTAGTATGATAGGAGATTATAATGAGTTAGTGAAGAAAAAAACAGCATTTAATTTTCTTTTAGTGTTGTGTTGTGGTCCCCAAGAGATTTAAATGCAAAATCTTTAGGATATAACAAGACTCGGTCACCCCCATCCCTTTTCACCTGTCTATCTGCCCACCCCCAACAACAAACACTACTACATCTGTCATTCATCATCCACTCACAATTCATAATATACACTTTACTTCATTGCTATCCTACCAACAAATAGGATGCTTCCTTTCAATGTACCACCACTTTCATTTAATTAAAAAGAAAATTCTAAAAGATAGGAAAGGGTTAATTCTAGTTGTTCCATCCATATTTGGCAAAGACAGAGAGAGTGCCCAAGTTGGTCTTCACCAAATTCCCATTTTTTACATAAAATCGTCTACCTTTTTCTTTCTAATTTTGTTTAATTTTTCCATTTGCATGTAAATTTGTTTGCATGATGGTGGTGGTTATTACAGGCTCATGTAATAAACAGGTCAAGTTTCAAATGGATTCACGTTTTTGAAGAAGCTTCAAATTTAGATACACTTTCGTTTTGTTAATCGAGAAACATTCTTTCAAAAAAAATTATTTATAAAGACGTACTACTTTCCTTCAATTTTTTTTTTATCTATTTGGATCGACAACTATTTGTATTTGGGATATTGTCCTTTTATCCGTGCTTTGCCGATATCATCATCTTCTATATCTTTGCTGGTAAATTGAATCATCTATTTAAAAATAGTGATAAAAAAATTTCGAGACTCGTAAAACTCAAATTATTTTACTTATTTACGATCAATAATCTCTTAAAATTTTTTCAAAGGAATGAAAATACATACTTTGTCGTTTACTTAAATGAAATGGAATGAGTAAATTATATTTCTATTATTTTTCATTATATATTATAAGAGCAATTATTTTGAAATTCGAAAACAGACACATTGCAAGCACTCGAAATTAGTTAAAAAAAATGTAAGTCATTTAGATGCCTTGTTGTGCCTCCAATCCAATAAACATTATTATATAAAAAAAACAAACGTATTTTAAGTGTTTTTCCATCTTTGAAAACAGTTGTAATTAGTTCCTGAGAATAACAAACATGGGCTTTTAAAGTCTTCCTCTTGGGATGAAATGTTTTTGGGCCCGAGAAGAAACAGGCCACTCCAGGCCTGTTTGTAGGCGGGCCGGGGGAAACAAGGGACTGACGAACGTTAACGATGATCTGTGGGTTTTATTTCATTTTTATTTCGGACCCACCAAGAAATATAAAGTGATTTTATATACTTTTAAATTAAATAAAAGACATAAATAGGAATGCGTTCATCATTTTCATCGTCCCATCCAAACGTCCCCCCTGTCCTGTTTGAAAGTCAGTACCAAAACCCAAAGGAGTTTTGTTCAAATATGACGTTGGTCTCAGACTATTTTGTCAAATAACCTTCTATGTTTGAAAACCTTCTATGTTTGGAAAGCGTAATAACTTCATCTTGTACAATTTTTTGGAATTCTTATTATGTATGGAGACATTGCTTTTGCTAATTAGAATTGAAGGGTCCCGCATAAATCGACTTTTGTAAGGTCGACTTCCATAAGCCAACAAGGAAGTCGGCCTTTATCCTTATTTAAAAAAAAAATTTCAGTCACAGTCAGTGGATGACTAGATTGACGAGTGGGGGTGTAAGGAAGGGGAAGGAATATGAATAGAAAGGGCGTTGTAATAAAAATTGAAGAGGAAATAATATTTATAAATAAGAAATATTTATGAATAAGGAAGGGGATCATTTCCAAAATAGAATAAATAGAAAGGGGAAGGAAATGTTGTACTTTAGTAGGAAATATTTACTTATCGGTGAAAAAGTGAAGTGACTGGATGAATTTTTTTTTAATTTGCAAGAAGTTGGCCTTTGTAAGGCCGACTTCTATGCCTGTTAATGAAGTCGGCCTTACAAAGACCAACTTCATTTTCTTTAAGTGTTTCGAAGTTGGCCTTTCAAATGTCGACTTCATGCGGGTGGAACGAATTGCATGAAGTCGACCTTTGTAAGGTCAACTTTAGTTTCGCTATGAGAAATCGACCTTATAAATGTCGATTTTCTTTATGATCGAAGTCGGTTTTTATAAGGCCGATTTTACCACGTTAATTAAAGAATTTTTAAATTTAAGAGGTTATTTAACAAAATAATCGGGACATGTTGTAACAAAACTCAAACCCAGAGCAGACATCATCGTCTCGTCTCACCAAACCCTTCTTACTTCCTCTTCAATTCAACGCTCCCCCCACCCCTCTTCCGACCCCAAAACTATCCAAAAACCCTTTCTTCTCGTTGTCCCCTCCCCCAACCCCCTCCTCGTATCTTGTCCTAAACCCGGCAACAACAACAACATCAACCATGAACCCAACTCTGACTCTCTCCCTTCCCACCTACTCCTCCTCTCCCTCCGCCGCCGCCGCTTTCCATCCCCTGTCCAACCCCCGATTCCTCCCTCTCCCCTGCACCCTCGTTCGGACCGCCCCATGTGATAAACCCCCATTTCCCAAGTTCCTGGTCAAGTCTTCCTCTACTTCTTCGCGTTCCTTGGCTGCCGATCCGGTGCACTCTTCTGATGCCCCGCTGCCCACCCCGAATCCCCTGTTAGGGAAGATCAAATCTTTCGTCAGGTCCTCCCTCCTCATTGCTGCTACTGTTTCCTTCGTCGTCCGAGTCAATGGGAATGCAGTTGCCCGTGCGGAAGTCTCCTCGCCGCCCCCGGCTGTGGACGTTGAGGAATTGCCTGCTGACGTGGGTGGAGAGGCGGTGGCCGCTACCCTGGATGCTCGTGTGGATGGTGTTTCCTCGGAATCGGTGCTCCCCGAGTTCTTGGGGTCGAACCCGGAGTCCCTTGACTCCCTCAAGAAGCTCCTCCAGCAGAAGCTTGAGGCCGGGGAGGACCGCGAGGGGCTGACATTGTTGGAACGGATCGTTGCTTCCCACCCAGGTCTAACTGAATATAAGTTCCTGCTGGCCAGACTCTATAGCGAGCTCGGGGATACGGGAAATGCACGGCGGGTGTTTGATGATATCCTTGCTGATAACCCGCTGTCGTTTGAGGCACTGTTCGAGAATTCCCTGCTGATGGACAGGTGCGGCGAGGGGGAGGCGGTCATCAGCCGGCTGGAGGAAGCGGTTAGGATCGCGGAGGACGAGGGCAAGGAGAAGGAGGCCAGGGATGTGAGGCTGATCATCGCGCAGATGGAGTTCCTACGTAAGGACGTCGAGGGGGCGCTGAGGAGTTACGAGGAGCTGATCAAGGATGATGGGACTGACTTCAGGCCTTATTTCTGTAAAGGGATGATCTTTAGCTTGGTGGGTAAGGACGATGAGGCCAAGGAGATGTTTAGGAAGTATAAAGAGCTGTCTCCGAGGAAATTCGATGTGGAGGGCTACATAAGGTCGCCACTGTCGCGGGTTAAGGTATTTGGAGCTGACGAAACCAACTGAGTCGGCAATTTGAGCCGGGGTTAGTTAAATTTTCTGAATAAGAGAGACAGCAGTATGTGGTTGTCAGTTTTAATGTCGGTATTGTCGGTGATCTTCTAGTGGAGCAAGTGTGTTGTTCCTGCTTTCTATTATCAAAATTGTTTTGGTCTATAGAGGGGGAGAAGTCCTCACAAAGGAACATCTACATAGTGATGGATTATCAATTACGTAGGGTGGTCGCCCAATGTGTTGAAAGCAATAAAACAAAAGTGATTCTATTCCTGTTCTCCTGCTTCATTCTAGCTTGCATCGCAATCTGATGGTTACTGCTTTGCTCCTTATTGTTTTTGTCTGTGATGCATATGGCGATGAGCAGCTGACAACCGGGAGCATAGGCAGGGTAATGGTTGGTTAATACACTGTTTAGAGACTGATTCATGAACTGAGTATGTGGGCCTGCGATGAAGTTTGGTGCTTTGAACGTCTTCTTTGTTGTGCTGGATGCTTAATTCAGATAGTGCTTAATTGCCTTGTCGGCAGCAAGCAACCTGGTTGATCATACTTCTCGTGTCAGATGGTCAGCTCGGTTCCCAACTGCCTACAGATCATCAATGTTCATCCTGTCATAACTAGTCCGGAGGTGAAGCTTGTAGGTGTAGATTGGTGTCATCTGACATTGTCATTGTCAGTCTGTTAAGACAGGGAGCCATGGAGTTTGTGGCAAAATAAGGGAACGCGTTGTCCTAAAATTATCTTGGAAGCGACTCTCAATGTACAAAATTTTGGTCCTTTTTAGTATAAATGAACAAATGAAAATAGTTTTTTTTACATTACTAGTCCATCACTTTAGTATAAATGTATAAAAGAAAGCGTTATTATTCCTAGTATATGTTAGTACAAATGTACAAAAATATCAATGTTTATTTTGTACAATTTAGTACATTTCACTAATTTATGCATTACTAGCAAATTATTGTACGCATTAGTAAAAATATATAAACGTGTATAAAGACAGGTTTTGTACATTTATACTAATTTGTACAATAATTTACTAGAAATAAACTGTACAAAATGAACACGGTTCTTTTTTTGTACATTTGAACTAACATGTACTAGGAATAAAAATGCTTTCTTTTGTACATTTGTACTAATGCGTATAGTGATTGATTAGTAATATACAGAACAATGAAATGCATTAAATTGTACAAAATAAACATTGTTCTTTTTAGTACATTTATACTAACATGTACTAAGAATAATAGTGCTTTCTTTTGTACATTTGTACTAACTTGTACAATGATTGACTAGTAATTTAAAAAAAAAAAACTAATTTCGTTTGTACATTTGTACTAAAAAGGGCCAAAATTTTGTACATTGGGGTTAACATCCTCGGTTTTTTTTTACGATTACTAGTCACTCATAGTACAAGTTAGTACAAATGTACAAAAAAAAGCATTGTTATTCATAGTACATGTTCGTACAAATGTACTAAAAAGAACGATATTTATTTGTACATTTCACTGTTTTGTACATTATTAGTAAATAACTTTACAAGGATTTGTACTAACTTGTACTATGATTGACTAGTTATGTATAAAATAGTGAAATATACAAAAATGTACGAAATGAACATTGTTCTTTCTAGTACATTTATACTAACATGTACTAAGAATAACGTGTTTTATTTTGTACATTTATACTTACTTGTACAGACTAGTAATGTAAAAAAAAAAAACTAATCTCATGTGTACATTTATACTAAAAATAATCAAAATTTTATACATTAGGGATAATGTCCCGTGTTAGCCGCTTCCAAATATCTGTCCATCTCGTTGGCGAATGACAAGGCCCTTTTCTTTTCCAGGAACTCGGAAAATAATGCACATGAAGCGGAATAGCTTGTGCTTGCAGATATTCCACGTGTCAGAAACCCAGTGGCTCCTCTTCTTACCTATCTCTGACAAAAATCTAGTGACGATAAGGTAAACACATATATATCCTGTCTGGAGGCAGGAAGTTCTTCTTCTCATGGCCATTCCCAGTTCACCGAATAGGGTCTTGTCCGGAGTGAATCCTTACTATAATCATCCCTGCAAGGAAAATGGCTTCGGCTCTTCATCGTCATGTAAGAGAATCCCCCGCGGCTTCAACTTTTCGTGTTCAAAGCCAGGTATTGGTGTCTATCCCCCGAGATCATTATCCTCTCCTGTCCTAGAGGACTCCCACGCCGACTTTGACACCAGGGTAACAGAATCTGGCGTTCCAAGTCCTGTTAGGTATTTCCGGGAGCCGGGTAATGATGTGGGGCGTGAACGGCGGCGGGGAAAGGTGGAGGATGCGTCGAAGACTGCGCTGCAAAAGTCGAAGTTGAACGGCATTGTTAGGTACTTGGCAAAGGAAAAGAAATGGGGTTCGGTTTTGGCGCTTTTCCATGAACTTGGGGAGCGCGGCGTGTTACCAGATGGGCCTACTTGCTTTAGGCTTGTCGCTAGCTGTATTGAGATTAGGAAATTTAAGGTCGTTGATGGTGTGCTTGAAGTCTTGGCCTCCGACAAGGAGGTTGCCGCTATGGCATTTGAGGCTGCAATGAGAGGTTACAATAAACTCCACATGTATCGTTGCTCGGTTGAAATCCACCAGCGGATGATACTCTCAGGGATTGGATTGAATCCCGGGAGCTATTACGGAATCGTGAAGGCTTATACTGAACTTAAAGATTTCGAGAAGGCGGTCGAGCTGTTTCACGAGTACAAGAACATGTGTTTTGGCACTTCGGTTTATTCTGATAAGATTTGCACGCTCGTTATCAAAGCATTTTGCAAATTGGGCAAAGCTTCCGAGGCTCGCGAGTGTCTCGAGGATATGAAGAGAGAGAAGGTGCCAGTGACTGCATCTCTTTATGCTTCATTGATATCTTGTTTTGCTGGAGAACGGCATATAAGTGCAGTCGAGGAGCTTCTTGATGAAGCAGAGAGCGAGCAGAATCTGCCGAGGGACCCGGAAATGTTCCTAAAGGTTGTGATGATGTATATAGACCAAGGTCTGTTGGATAAGGCGTTCGCAATCATCGATAAGATGGTTAATGCAAAGATACGGGTACCTGATTGCATCTTGTGTGCAATCATCAGTGGTTTCTCAAAGAAACGTGGGTATCACGCCGGGGTCAGAGCGTATGAGGACATGCACGAGCGGGGATGTCAACCAGGACAAGTGACCTATGCTTCTGCAATCAATGCATATTACCAGGTGAGTCTATACACAAAGGCCGAGGAAACATTCGCGGAGATGGAGACAAGGGGATACGACAAATGTGTTGTCGCCTACTCCAGCATGATCTCCATGTACAGTAAGTTGGGGAGGATCAGTGACGCAATGAGACTCATGGCGAAGATGAAATCGAGAGGGTGCCCGCCGAATGTCTGGATTTACAACACACTGATGGAGATGCACGGAAAAACAAAGGACCTGAAGAAAGTGGAGAAGTTGTGGACGGAAATGAAGAGGAAGAAGATAACTCCAGACAAAGTCAGTTACACGACCCTGATAAGCGCATACAACAAGGCAGGAGAGTACGACAAATGCATGGAGTACTACGTCGAGTTCAGGACAGGAGATGGATCTATCGACAGGGTGATGGCTGGGATCATGGTCGGAGTGCTGTCGAAGTGCAATAGGTTCGATGAGCTGATCAAGCTCTTGCGTGACATGAATTCGGAGGGTGTGAAATTCGATGGGAGGCTATTTGTGTCTGCAATGAATGCATTAAGGGATGCAGGATTAGGAAGTCAAGCTAAATGGCTGAAAGAGAGCATCGCAGTCACCGAGTTCCAACAGGATCCTCAAGACCAGACCATGTAAAAAGGTTGTCCTATAAATGTATATGTTAGAAACAACATCAGCCAGAAATTTTCACATAATTCAATCCATCTTTGGACAATGCTGAAACAGTTTTGAGTCCCCACAAGATCCAACAACAATTGAGCGAGACTATAACTTGATATTTACCCACGAGCGGCAATGCGAGGGTTCCTTATCATTCCCAGGTGACCGATATCATCGAGTTTGCAATCCCGGCCTCGCCAAAGGTCATGTCACTCTCGTAATCCAGGCTCCTCGAGGCTCCAGGGATAGCTTGCGCCAAGCGGAAGGGTCTCTTCTCCGCATCTCCTAGATGAGAACGGCAGAACGACCACAGCAGCTACATAAACATGTAGATTGTCAAATTCGTACTTTGCCGCTCACCACTATAAATGCTGGCAGAATTAGGTTATACCTGAATGGGTTCAGATCGCAAGAAATTTCGTTGGACCCTGCGTCCATCCGGAAGACGGACACCTACCCTACAAAGAAGGCTTCTGTCTCCTTTTGGTTCCTCAGGGAGTGGAGGATAAGAAGGCTCCTCAGTCGAGCATGTCACTCCTTCTTCCTGGCCGGCAACAGCAGTGTTCACTTCGATCCCCATCGAAGCAGCAAGAGCGGCCTGTAATTCGGCATCCTCATCGATAATTTCAGCAGCGGTGGCTGAATTATCTGTAATCAGGACAATGAGACTCTGCTGATGAAAGACAGGCATATTGTCTAATATTAACAAGGTGTACCTCTCGATTTCTGAGGTGGATGATATTTTTCTCTTGGACGTTTGTGTGACAAAGTGACACGATGACTTTTCGGCCCATCCTCCATGAATGGCATCAAATCCTGCAGCAAAAGAAAACATTTTCAGTAAACAAGTCAATTGCATGTCGATTTCCTTCGCCACATACAAAACATGGCCTCAAGAAGGCACCTCAAGCAAACTCTCCGGTTGGATCATCCCACACCAAGACTGTATTTTTTGACCCGTGATGGGGTCAATGACAAGCACTACTGGAAAAGAATCCAATTTATAGAATGTCCGCACTTTTCCTCCTTCTGTGGTATCGTCTGATACCTGAAATAAGAAAACAAATACAATTGGCCAAGTAATTCTGTACTCAAGGGAAAGCTTCACTTCCAACCCAACCACGCCATGACATGACACCACTTGAGCAGAAATAATAGTCGAACTTCTGGCATCGGAATCATGCAGTGAAGGGAAGTAAGCCCAAAAATGGAGATTCAAAGGGAAGTTGCTAATTCAAGACATGAAATCCAGCACTCGACATAATTTCCATTCATCATAAGGATCCTTACCTACTTGAAACTGTTTACAACATACCTGCCAAAAGACGAAATTGGTGCTGATAGTTTGGGCGACAGCTTCATTGGCCCAAGTATCTCGATTAAGCTGCAATAGAAGATGTGAGATATTCAGGCAAATAACACCCCACCATCAAAGCCACAAAAGAAAAGACGTAGAAAGGATGGAGGAATTCCAAACCATATGCGAGCTGAACTCCCGGTTTGACTGCACGTTTACTATCAGCCATTTGTTCTCCAGAGAAGCAACTCCTTTAGCCTAGTCTCATAAAATATATCACGGTCAGGCTATGCGTTTGGCATGAGATTGTAAGAAAACCAGATGAAAGTTAATATTTAGCAGTTGAGAAGAAGACGAATTCAACAAAAGAAGACACTCAAACAGAAAGTAGTGCAGTTTTACAAGCAATTAAGACAACTGCAGATACTTAAATTATTATACCACATAAAATCCACTCATGAATGCAAAGAATTATATGATTCACAGTAGGCTGGTTTCCTAAATCACTAACAGGCCTCACCTTTTCAAATGTTCCATGAAACATCAAGTGAAAAGGAGGGCGGTATAAAGAAGCAAGATTATCACGCGGATTCTCTGCAGTTGAGGTAGAATCCTCCTCAGATTCCCATACAGCAGAACGTTTCGTTTCTTCCTCAAAATTTCGGAAAGCAACCACCGAGCTTTGTTGATTTGACATCCCAGATGATCTACTAAAAAAGGGAACGATTTTAATGTACTTGTCTGCAAGAAACAACAGAAAGACATAGACAAGCGACAAATGTAGATAAAAGGTTATAAACTTACGCATAATATAAAGGATCATCATAGAGCACATCCCTTTTAACAGGCAAAGGAGCACGGACATCTTCTCCATGGCTTTGTCCAGTGTTTGCAGGTTGGCCATCCACCAGACTGAAATAGAAGTCCAAATAAGAGTTCATGCCAAAGCTATTAATAAGTAAAAAAATAGTGAGTACATACCCGGCACTGTCATTAGGAGCATTATCAGAGTTTCCATCAATCGTAGCAGGATGATCAGACTGCCTCTCCAAGGTGGAACCTTCGTTGTCGACATAAAATAGTTGAATGGCCTCGTCAAGCTTCCAACCAGTAGCCTGTGATAAGCATAAATGTTTTCATTAAGCAGCAAATAGGAAGACATTTATCTAGGCAGTAAACCACAGCTTGTTACAAATGTGATACTGCAGTTCTAAACATCAAAGGTCTCTCAATCGATTTAAGGTCACTCATTCACACCAAAAAAAATCTTTTAGAACATAAACAATAGCAAACTCAGACATTTACATCAAATAACACATTATCACCATGTATACTAACATAGGAAACCACCACATAAAGCCTAACTTCTCCTACAGAATTTCCTGGCCATCAACCAGTAAAAACCACAGGTCTCATAATCACGCGCAAAATTATTTCTGAAATCACAATCCGCACACCCTCAGAGTTATTATTAACCTTATCAATCAAAATAAAGTGAACAAACGCTACAAGTACAGCCTGCTAACCATAGAAAAGAGCAAAAAACTCAAAACTTCCAGCATGGCTCATCTCTCCTTACACAGCCCTTGGGCATACACAGAAAGGCCCATCTTTAGTCAACAGGGTAATCGGCTTGGAACTATAGTACCCCAGCACCAAGCGCATGCCCAAATCATAGTGCACAACCAACCCAGTTGTCGATTTCAACAATGCATCAGGGCATAAGATCCCTCTGTTCAATTATTCACGAAAAACCCAGCAAGGGAGTAGGGTTCATGTCGAGAATTATGACAAGTTACCTTTAAAATCTTAAGCTGTCGGACACGGGAAGCAATTCAAGCCATAATAGCATCATCAATCATAAACAGAAACGAAACAACCGATGTCACAATACACCAAAAAAAAAAAAAAGATCCCTGCCAGAGTCGCCGGCCGCCGCCCACTAGTGGAACAACGGCCTGGCTAAAAAATAGCTCAGATAACTCGAAGACGCCGATGCGAGGGAATCAAAGAGGAAAAGGAAATCAACCCCAAGGCAAAAAGGAAAAGAAAGAAGAGTGGAGAAGAGACCTGGAGGAACTGACGGGCGGTGTCGGCGGTCTGACCGACGGCGATCTCAAGGAAGGAAGAGATCATCCCCTGCTTGTGATCCGCCGACAACAAATCCGCCATTTTCCTCCTCTACCTCTCACACCCCCACCTCTCTCCCCGCTCCCCAACTGAAAAATCACTGCCTCACGAGACAAGGACAGCACGCCCAGACCACACCATCCGCTCTCCCCCCCCTCCCCCTTCCGATCACGAAAAACCGGTGGCTTCTCCCCCGGCTTGGAGCTGAAGATTCCTCTCCCGTCCGCCAGATTTTTATATACTTTTTATTATTATTATTATTTTTCCATCTTTTATGGGTTCGAGTGAGTGAGCCTCCTTTCTTCATCCATTTTGTCTTTATAATTAATTAAAATTTTCTCGGAGGCCCATAAAAGCCCATATCTACCTCGTTTTGTGGGCTGAACGAACCGTGTCCAGTCAGGGCATAATTGGGCCTAGGCCCAACTAGGCCGAACTATATCGTTTCATCTTCTTTACGTGTTCTCGAGTATATCTCTCCCCGCGATATATGGGACGAAGCCTTGGGTTTGAACGCAGAAATACCAAACCATCGTCCAAAAGCTCGGACCACTGTTTGCCATCATTGTATGCATCTCCATAAATTTAATCACACCAACCAAACAATATCATTAGTTTTGAAGCTTGACCTAACGAATCAGACTGTCCAAATCTTAACCACGCGACGCAAAAAAAAAAAAGAATTACCCTTTTATTCGTTGTTATTTCTAACGCACAGAGAAAGGAAAGGAAAAGTTGGATGGTGACCGTTCGACAACCTTTTTCCCAGGACACGAATGTTTATCATGAACCGAACATTTTTATTTGAAGCTTTTAGGACAGAGGACAGTTGCCGCCACTAAATGTTAAAATAAGTTCAAGAAGAAGAAAGAAGAAAGAAAAGAAGTGCTCGTATGACCTAATTTTCAATTGCGTCAACTCTTCACCGTCATTGCTATTATTGCTATCGTTACTTTACAACATCAAATAACTTTTTCATCTTTACGCATGGCAAATTGTAAATAAAGAAAAATTGTCCGAGGGGAGACGCGTTTCGGACATGTACTAGAGGATGTGGCAAATAAAAAGCCACTTTTTTTTTTCTTTGTACAGGTTATTATCCAAATTATAATAAAGGGGAACATTCCAAAGGTAAGTTGTTGAGTGCCAAGTTTTGCTATGCTTATTTTCGTACATGGAAGTAGGTCATGTCCACAAACTAAAAATTTTTCATGTCATGTTCGGCCGCTCGAGGAAAAGCAAACTTTAGCCCTGTGCTTTTTTTGCTATAATTTCAAAATAATGGTATAAGTTGCAAAAATCGGTCCAAGTTTTGGGATTTCAATTTGTTGAGTTTTTACATGCGAAGTAGCAACTAGCATCGAAAACAGTTCCATTTTACGGGTCATAGGCCTCTCCAGGCATTAGACAATCATTTTAACTGATAACAGCGATCATGCGATGTGATGGTTTCTGATGGGAGGGAAATAATCATTAATAGAGCTATGAAGCAGTTCCCATGGGTGATGCAGGGCCAAAATTTTGTGACTAATTTATATGTGATTCCATTGGCGGATGTAAAATGTTACCGAGTGTTAAATGATTTGTTTCAATGGGGTGATATTGCGTGGAATTTTCAACTATCCATGATGAAGTTCCAATGGTAGGGTGGATTGGTGATTTTAAACGGCAGTGAGGAAGAAGGGAGGTTGCTAGAAGTGACTAAGGAGAAAGACTCTAGCTAATTGTTTACAACAGTTATTTATCTTTTGTTGTAATGCACCATCAAGTAAAGATACTTAGGCTATTTCGTTGTGCCAGTTAAAGGGTGTAGATGAGACCATCGAGGAAATATGGATTGCATTTATCTCAGGAGCTAAGGGTTTCCCTCCATTCGGGGGTATGGTAAGGATGGGTACATGGAGTGAATGTGCATCCTTATAAACATTGTTTTGCGCAAAAGAGTTCTTTTTCTTCACTTGCGGTGTTGGTTAAAAAGAAAGATGATACGTGACAAACTTGTATAGACTATTAACAATTGAATCAACAAACGGTGAAAGACAAGTATTCAATACCCACCATTTGTTAAAAATCAACACTTTCTCCTCTCCTCGATATCTCTAGAATTCTCGAGACAAATGCATATATTTTTAGGATGGTGGCTATAACTTGTGCTAAATTTGTGTTTTAGGTATTCGGTAGATGAAAAATGTGGCTAAGAGGAGTAGAGTTGGGTAGGTAAAATATATAGGTTAATAATAGGTTATGTAGTAAATTTCTAAGCTTACAATAAGAGTGAAACTTCCCTATAAATAGGGGAAGGCTTGCATTGGGCGATCATCCTCCGAAAAGCATTAGAAAGAAAGAAAAGATATTGCCGAGTATTCGTCTCTTCTCATTAAAAGTCTTGTTCTTTATTATGTGAACATAAGAGAGAGGTGAAGGATGAAGTTCTCGGCTCAATATCATTGAGGAGCTACTGGATGAACTATATGACTTTACCATTTTTTAACACATGATGACCATAACGACTTTCTTGTTATATAAATGCTCCTTTCATATTTCAAGGTTAATGAATTCCATTTTCGGATCTTATTTGATGAAATACATCCCAATATTCTTCGATGACATTGGTGCATAGCAAATCCTTGTTAAAAATGAAATATAAAATATGTCACGTATTTACCTAACATTGGTATCAGAGCCGCACAAAAAAAGATGAGACTATAGACTATAAACAATTGAATCAATAAATCATGAAATACAATTATCCAATACCAATAATTGAGAAGCTGCTGGATGAGATGTATGACTCTACCATTTTTTAACACATGATTGTCATTACGTGTTTGCAGTTATACTCTTTGGCTTTACAAATGCTCCTTCTACCTTTCAAGGTTAATGAATTCCATTTTCGGATCTTATTTGATGAAATGCATCCCAATTTCGATAACATTTTGGTGTACAGCAAATCCTTGTTAAAAATAAAATATAAAATATGTCACACTTGGTATCAGAGCCACACAAAAAATGAAAGAATTAACAAGATCAAAGACAAATTAAAAGGAGGCCATCTAGCCCAACCCCAGGCATCTAATAGTGACCCAAACACATAAAATTCAGTGGGCAAGGAAATCAACCAAATTATGCGTACTTCTCGAGTTCGTACACCCATGATGGGTGACGATGAAAATCCCAACACATCGCGTTTATGGCATGACGCTCATTGTGTTCAAAAACTAGAAAAAGACAAGAAAGCAAAGAGACGACATTTTAGACGATTAATTTTTTTTTTAAGATCTCCTAGAGATTTTCTAGCCTCATGTTGTTGTTGTAAACAAAACAATAAATTATTATTTATAGAAAATCTTTAATCAGTAGTTATTCATCAAATATTCAAGTTTTTTATTGACAAAATACACATTTTCATTGCTGAGCACATCCTTCACCACTTATAAGATTTTATTTTCAATCACCTGATTTTTCTTACTTCAGCTGATTGACTTCCAATAGGCACACTCAAGCAAGGTGGTTAGTGACTTGGAGTGTGGTGATCGCTAAATTCGTACACCGCTAGTATAAGGATCGCAACAAGTTTTATAGAGATAAGTGAATTATCGTTCTTATAAGGATAGCAAATATAACCTTTTTAGCATACTCAATCAATTCTTATGTAACCTAGCCAGTAAGAAAAATGGGCATAATAACTTAGAAAACTAATCTAATGAAAAGCAAAAATCAAAGCAAAGAAATCAGAATTCAATCAGTCGGAAACGCCTAGGATCACGTATCCCCTCCTTGTTTCGTTAAATCAATTCACTCGCTTATCACAAATTCATACTAGTTCTATTTACTAACCTGATTCTCATGTCCCTAAGTGCCTCTCCCGAGTTTACAAAGGATTATTCCAAACCACCATAAAATATATATCTTTATAATGAATTACGAAGGCAAGAAACACATTAATAATCAATCCTTTAATGGTTGCCTAGAAGTATATCTCCCGATACTACTTACTAGCTAATTCGCTCCCGCGATATTTACCAAGGTTATTTCGTTCTTGTTCTTTCCTAAAATTCCTCCCCCGAGTTTAAATTAGGATAACAAATCAATACAATTCATTGATGAGATAAATTGCATGGAGTAAGATCAAACGAAATAAATAAACATCCAAAGCACGAATTTGTTCTAAAACGAGTTCTGGAAATTCAACTACACAATTAGATTCAACATAACCGTAGTAAAGAAAGTTTAGCCAAGCATTGTTTTAGGAACACAAATCAAAGAAAAGAAAAGAATCCTAAACGATAGTCTAACTCCCCCGCTCTCCTTGATAAAATTCGTCATCTCCTCCTAGCAAGGGGTGAATAAAGAGTCATACAAATAGCCTTAGAGAATCTAAAAGAATTTGAAATAAAATCATTTTGTTTCTCCCGTTCGTGCAGCTACACATCGTGTAGCTATAACACCTTCCAGTGCAACTGTAGCAAGTTTCAGCGATAATCTGCGTCCATCCTTCCCTCATGTCGTGTAGCGGCACCAAATTCCTTTGCAACTACACGGAGTTTCTGTAGATATACCAAAAATCTTCTTGTTTCCACTTTTACCTTTAAATAAATCCAAAATTCGGTAGTATCCAAACTTCTCGGGAATAATGTGAAGTATCAAGAAATATTATGCAATGAACGCAATATTTCACAAATCTAACATAATCTAGGTATGACATTGACCAAAATAAATCTACTTTCTTAGAGTTATCACACCTCAAACCTAAATTTTTGCTAGTCTCGAGCAAAGATAAGAAAAATAAAAATTAAAATACTCTCCTCAGCAAGGCCAAGTCACTCAAACGCTGAAACACCTTTTAGAGAATTCTCAGAAATGGTCGCATCCGTCCCTTTGATCTAGATTTCATTCACTGCCTAGCATGCTCTTAAAAGCTTTAAAACGCAATATCTTCATCCCAGCAAGTTACACGCTCAACATTAACAAGTCTACACTCGAAATAGCTCATGTCAACCGGTAACTTTTAAAGATCACCACAAACATCTCTATCCACTCATAAATGGTTTTCTGACTTTTTACAACCATTAATTCTTTTTTTTTTTTTTTCAGATTGTACGACTCTAAATGTATCATCTTGTTCGGGCAAAAGCACATGTAGCGAGCTCTCGATCAATGACTCCCAGCCCAATTGGACCAAGGCATGAGGTGATAAGGCACCCCTCGGATCAATCACTCAAGCTAGCACGGAAGACTCACACCACAAGCACATATTCAGGCGATATCTTCCCTTTTTTTCTTTCTTTTCTTTTAACACCTGAATATTGGTACTCAGAGGCTTGACAACCTCGTTTTTTATTTTCTTTTTTTCTTCTTTTCAGCACGTACACCAAAGAATTTGTTTCAAAAGATAATTCAAGCTACTCTACTTTATCACTAGTCACCATGCATTCTAAGGAGATGTAACCTGTGGCCGCTAAGCACGCTTCCTACTAGGAGATTTTTTCAAAATTCGACAAAAAAGTTTAGCACACTAGGCAAAGAGTTTCATCTTTCCACACGTTAAAAAATGCAAACCTTAAGCTCATCATCAAATAAAGACATTCCATATCAACTTCCTAAGGTTACATTGAGGAGTAACGATACAAAGTTGAAACAAAATTGACCTAAATCGGACTCACCCTAAGTAGACACCACTCTCAAACTCAACAGAACACTACACCCCCAAACCTAAACAGAGCAACGTCCTCAGTACGTAATAAAATAAATGACAAGGAATGAGTTTACCTGGATGGTCGGACACGGAGGCTTGATAGTGACTGTACGGATTTCGGGCGATAGTGTTCCGAAGAGGCATAGATTTAAGAATAGGATGCATCGGTATCGTGCCTCTCGATGACCTTGGGTGTAGAGCCTGCAAAATAGCTAAAAATTTATTAAAGCAAGGAAGGAAAATAGGTCGTCATTTTTGTGCCTTTTTTCATTTAATTTAATTTTTTAATTTATCGGTGGTGCAGCTGCATGGAATTTTGATGCAGCTGCACAGAGTTACTGTGCTTCCTCGACTATCTTTGGTCTTTTTATTTCTTCGCGGTGTAGCTGTACGAAGTTTCTGTCACTCGGCATCTCTCGGTGGTGCAACTGCAAGAACTTTCTGCTTGATTTAGTCTTGCATTCCCTACTATCTTTCACCCATAAACATGATAGCTGAAGAAATTAAATTGAAATAGTAATTAAAATAAAAGGAATTAAACCTAAGAAAACTAAAAATGAAAAGGAACTTGGATTGCCTCCCAAGAAGCGCTTGGTTTTACGTTCTCGGCTTGACGTTCCTGAATAATTACGTTTCGCTCATTAACAATGAACTTCCTCCCAAATTGAACGTAATTACGTTCCCGAATAATTACATTCTCGGCTTGATCGACACTTCCTCCCAAATAGTGCTTTACTCTGCTTGCATTTACTTTGAACTTACCTTAATCATTCAGCGCCTCTCTAATTCAAGAGCTCCATATGGAAACACTTGAGTAATCTTGAACGGTCCCGACCAACGAGATTTCAAATTGCCAGGAAAAAAATTTAAACGTGAGTTAAAAAGTAAAACGAGCTGGCTTGGATTGAACTGTCGATCCTTGATGCATCGGCGTCGGACATGCGATTTCTTTGTTTTGTCTTTATAGATCCTGGACCTCTCATATGTATTCCGTCGAAATTCTTCAAGTTCATCAAGTTGAAGTAATCTTTATTCACCTGCACTTTAAAGATCAAGATTAAGCTTCTGGACAGCCCAAAATGCTTTGTGCTCTAACTCAACGGGCAAGTGACAAGCTTTCCCGTAAACCAATTGGTACGGTGAGGTATCAATTGGTGTTTTGTATGCCGTTCGATATGCCCATAAGGTATCATCCAATTTTCTTGACCGATCACCGATTTGGGCTGACTGTATTCTCTAAGATCCTTTTTATTTCTCTATTGGATACCTCGACTTGGCAACTCGTCTGAGGATGATAGGCCAAGGCTACCTTGTGATTCATGCCATATTTCTTCATGAGGGCGTTAAACTTTTCATTGCAGAAGTGTGAACATCCGTAACAAATTATTGCACGTGGTGTCCCGAATCGTGTGAATATCTGCTTTAGAAACTTCAAAACTTCACTAGAATTGTTAGTAGGCAAGACAATAGCTTCTACCCATTTAGACCCATAATCCACCACTACAAGAATATATCTATTTCTAAATGATTCAACGAATGGTCCCGTGAAATCAATCCCACACCCATCAAAAGTTTCAACCTCTAAAATATTTTTCAAAGCTAACTCATCACGACGAGATATATTACCCACATGTTGATAGCGATCACAGTGAGCAAGAAATTGATGTGCATATTTAAATAATGAAGGCCAAAAGAAACCTGATTGAAGAATCTTCACCGCGGTTTTGTGGCCACAGTGGTGTCCACCCTAAGGCGAGGTATGTCACTGTTCCTTCCTCTGGCACACATTTTCGAATAATTTTATCTGCACACTTTTTGAACAAAAGAGGTTCATCCCAAAAGTAACAACTCCAAAAACAGTTATTCGTCGGGAAATGCGTCATTTATAAGTGTTCCGTCTGGGACAATGCTGTTGTTTTCCAGCCTTGATAAATGGTCTGCCACTTGATTTTCCACTCCTTTCTTGTCCACAATCTCAAGATCGAATTCTTGACGCAATAGAACCCATCGGATTAGTTGCGGTTTTGCATTAGCCTTTGAAATTAAGTATTTTATTGCTGCATGGTCAGTGTGCATAATGACTTTTGACCCAACAAGATAAGATCTGAATTTATCAAGAGCGTGAACTATGGCCAACATATCTTTTTCCGTAGTTGTATAGTTTACCTGCGCATTATCCAAGGTTTTACTTGAATAGTAAATTGCATGGAAAACCTTATCTTTCTTCTGGCCAGGCACAGCTCCCACGACAAAGTCACTTGCATCACACATTAGCTCAAAGGGTATTGACCAATTTGGTGCAACAATAATTGGTGCAGAAACTAACCTCTTTTTAAGCTCAAGATATGCCTCCATGCATTTCCCATCGAAAACGAATGCAACATCCTTTTCCCGCAGGTTGCAAAGTGGCTTCGCTATCTTGAAGAAATCCTTGATAAACCTTCTATAAAAACCTGCATGAACAAGAAAACTCTGCACTCCCTTCACAGAAGAAGGCGGTGGTAAGCGTTCAATCATTTCCACCTTAGCTTTTTCGACTTCAATTTCACTTATTGAAATTCAGTGGCCTAAAACAATTCCTTCACGAACCATAAAGTGACATTTCTCCCATTTGAGAACACGATTAATTTCTTCACATCGAGTAAGCACCGTTGACAAATTATCAAAGCAATTCTCGAAAGATAATCCCAAAACAGAGAAATCGTCCATAAATACATCAATACTTTGTTCAATTATATATAAAAAATCGCCGTCTTCCACCTTTGGGTTGTGGCAGGTGCGTTACACAATCCGAACAGCATTCGATGGAAGACGAACGTTCCATACGGGCAGGTGAACGTTGTCTTTTCATGGTCTTCTAGTGCAATTGCGATTTGGTTGTAACCTGAATAGTCGTCAAGAAAACAATAAAAACTTTTTCAAGCCAAATGATCAAGCATCTGATTAATAAATGGTAAATGAAAGTGATCTTTGCAGGTGGCTGCATTTAGTTTGCGATAATCCATGCAAACTCTCCAACCGGTGACTGTTCGCATCGGGATGACCTCGTTCTTGTCATTCTCCACCACGGCCATGCCACCTTTCTTTGAAACGCACTGAACCGGGCTCACCCACGAACTGTTTGAGATGGGATATATGATTCCTACATCCAACCACTTTATTATTTCTTTTCTTACCACCTCTTTCATGTTCGTGTTGAGCCTCCTCTAATGCTCGATCGAAGCCTTTTTGTGGTCTTCAAGCCTGACTTTGAGCATGCATATCGCGGGACTAATTCCCTTAATGTCTGCAATGTTCCATCCAAGCGTTGTTTTGTGTTTCCGAAGCACTTGCAACAGTCTCTCTTCATGTTCGTTAGATAGTGCAACCGAAATAATAACTAGAAGAATACTAGATGAACCTAATAATGAAAACCTCAGGTGCTTAGGTAGCAGTTTGAGTTTACTAGATGAACCTAATAATGAATACCTCAGGTGCTTAGGTAGCAGTTTGAGTTCTAACTTTGGGGGCTCTTCTGTTGATGGTTTTTATGCAGCGAGGGGGCGGTCAAATGGTTCAGCCCGTGACACATGATGCATATATGCAGCCTGCTTTGTCTCAGATTCGGCGTTCTGTGTTGCTTCACATTGTTATGCCTCATCTTGTGGCGGCTCTTTGGTTGATGCAGCCACATATTTTTCAAACAAGTCTCCATATAAGATTTCATCATTCATGTCCACGAACTTGCATTCTTCAGTCTTGTTAGGAATACTCATGGCATTACAGATGTTAAAAGTTGCCTCTTGATCATGGACACGCATGGTAAGCTCGCCCTTTTACACGTCGATCAAAGTTCGTCCTGTGGCTAAGAAATGTCTTCCCAGTATGATCGGAATTTCTCAATCTTCTTGATAGTTCCTGTGGCCCTGCGTTATTCCTCCATGAGAAGTTTGAGTGATTTCTCCATCCGAGATTGTAGGAGTTGGAATATGGGTTGTTCCGTGGATTGGATCCTACATAATTTATCTCAGGCGCTTCTCCCTGGTCCTCATCTACCTGCACATAAGAATATATGCTATTAGATACCAGTTTTGTAGTTAGAAGAGCAACAACTTTCCTGGTTAGCTTCTCAAGTTGGGCGTTTATAGATGTCATTGTATCCATTTGGTGCAGCTCGACGACTCCTCTTATTGATGTTTTCCGCTGTCCATTGTTAGCGATTTGTTCAAACAACACCAAGGACTCCTTAGGTGTCCTATTCATCAAAGTTCCTCCGGCAGCGGAATCCACCGTGGATTGAAGCTGATCTGCCAAGCCATCGTAGAAGCTTTGCACGAGCATCCACTTCGGGATCTCGATATGCGGACACAGATGTAACAATTCTTTGAAACGCTCCCAAGCTTCATGCATGGAGTCGGTTGAATGTTGACAGAAGGTTGTAATCTCGTTTCTGATCCTTACAGTTCGACTCGGTGGGAAATATTTGGCCAAGAGTAGCTTCGAAAGATCCTCTCATGATCGGACTCCATCTTTTGGCAAGGAATAAGTCATTATCGAGCCTTGTCCCATAATAAAAACGGAAACAATCTCATTCGGACTGCCTCGACTAACACTCCATTGCATCTAAATATGTCGCATAAATCCTCAAAGCAAGTGATGTGCCAGTGAGGGTCTTCGTTTGTCAAGCCTCCAAAACTTGAGTTCTTAATCATGTGGAGTATGGACGCCTTGATCTCAAAATTCTGAGCCTGAATTGCTTGACGAAGAAATCTAATGGGCTCATGGGGGGTAGGTTGAGCAAAGTCCCGCATCGCCCTTCTCGGAGCTGGTGAATTAACTTCTTGAATCTCGTTTTTATTACCCTTGTTCTAATTTTTGTCTGCCATCATGCTCCGTTGACTCCTTTTGAATGCTCGAAATGTCCTCTTAATTTCAAGATCGAACGCAAATAAATCTTCGCTATGCGTCCGGCATATACACCTGAAAAAGAAAGAAAGATAGAAAGAAAGAAAGAAAATTAAACGACTTGGTCAACATAAATTGCTTTCATCGCAAGTAAAATATTCTAAAATCTATCCTCGACAACGACGCCAAAAACTTGATCGCTAAATTCGCACACCGCTAGTATACGGATCACAACAAGTAATATTGAGATGAATGAGTTATCGTTCCCACGAGGATATCAAATAGAACCTTTTAGCATACACAAATCACAATTCTTATGTAACCAAGCCAATAAGAGAAACGAGTTTAAAAATTAGAAAACTAATATAATGAAAAGCAAAAATCAAAGCAAAGAAATCAGAATTCAATCAGTCGGAAAAGCCTAGGATCACGTATCCCCTTCTTGTTTCGTTAAATCTCTTCACTCGCTTATCCCAAATTCATATTAATTCTGTTTACTAATAAGATTTTCATGTCGCTAAGTGCTCCTCTCGAGTTTACAAAGGACTATTCCAAACAAACATAAAACATATATTCCTATATTGAATTACGAAGGCAAAAAACGCATTAAGAATCAATCTTTTAATGGTTGCCTAAAAGTATATCTCCCGATACTACTTACTAGCTAATTCGCTCCCGCGATATTAACTAAGGCTATTTCGTTCTTGTTCTCTCATAAAATTCATCTCTCGAGTTTAAATTAGGATAACAAATCAATACAATTTATTGATCAGATTAATTGTATGCATTAAGATCAAACGAAATAAATAAATATCCAAAGCACGAATTTGTTCTAAAACGAGTTCCGAAAATTTAACTACACAATTTGGTTCAACATAATCCTAGCAAATAAAGTTTAACTAAGCATATTTTGGAACACAAATCAAAGAAAAGAGAACCAACCTAAATTATAGTCTAACTCCCTTCTATCCTTGATAAAATTCGTCCTCTCCCCTTAACAAGGGGTGAATAAAGTTCTTTTATAGTTCTTTCACAAATTTAACATAATTTATGTATGAAATTGACCTAAATAACATCAAGTGCTACTCGACGCGTGTAATGCATTCGAGGAGCAAAAAGGGAACGCAAGTGGGATGGTGCACGATAAATCTGCCACTGGGATGGTACTGGACGTTTGGTGGCCGAGAGAAGCTTCTTGGCTACTTGGGGTGCCCGGGAAATCTCTGGGAACGAAAGTGCCCGCTGGAAGACTTGCTCTTATTTTGGGCGAGGACGCTTCCGCCAAGTGTTGGGGTCTTCGTGTTCAGCCCTGGGGAGCCCGATGAACTCATCGAGATGTCGTGAGGGTTGGTTTGGGGGCTGCCCGCCTGAACCGGTTTTACCTTGGCATGAAGACGGTGCTCGACGGTGTTGAAGGTGCTTTCAAGAGCTACGGGACGGGGGTTTGAACTTCAGCTCTCCTTCCTTCGGCTGGACGTTGGTGGGGCTGATCGCGCATTTCATAGAAGACATGAATGAGGTCGGGGGTGATGACGGATGGAATGTAACGAAAGTGACCTCTCTCCTTTTAAGAAGACCACGGGAAATGGGAGTCAAAGAATAATCATCGTATGAGAGGCGGCGGTCACGGGATCATCCAGAAAGAAAATGAGGTGGGTTAAGATGACGATGGTCTCCCTCGAGCATCAACCCTCAACCCCACGTGGAATGTCCCTATTGCCCCTCAAGCAGCTCGTAGTCCACCATCAATAAAGGTAGTTGTGGGTTTGGGTATTCGGTCATTTCTCATAAAAAAACAATTTATTTGAGAAAGCAATTGTGCGTGTGGGGGAGGGGGGAGAAGTGTCGTGTTCTTCACAAAGAGTGTTTTCAAGAAGAGTGAAGGACGGGAGTAAGATGACTGAATTGGAATCCAGTCTCACGATCGATACCGATTCAGATTGATCACATAAGCAAGATGAGACGGATGACACATAATTCTATATGCTTCTAAACGAGATGACACAGCACGGAGACATTACAACACTGTCGTGTGAATAACGTGTTACGACAAAAATATAAACAAAAATTTTTATAAATCATCGTTATACCGCGAAAATTAATTTATAAAGCATTATTAAGCATGATTAATAAGTATTGCAATTAATTTTAAAGATGTCATTAATCATAGTGAAAAATAATTTATAAGACATCATTACTCATGTTTAACAACCGTTAGAATTGATTTATAAAGCATCATTAAGCATGCTTAATTGAGTGCTAAAATTAATTTACCTAATAAAATACGATTAGTCCTTAATTAATAATGATTAATAAAGACTTAAAAATACGAAATGCGCAGACTAAATCAACCGAATTTTGTGTAAAAATTTCGAAATTAACGAATTTGGCGATCGTTTAGAAAGAAAGCGAAACTGGCGGAGGTAAAAAAAAAGTAATTTTTTCCATGAACTTGTAGATTAAGCATTCTAAATCATTTCAAAAAAAAAAAACATTCGGACATATAAAAAAGACGTATACATACGTTAAAAGAACCTTATGAAGATAAGGATGCGTAGTCATTAAGAATGTTGTTAGTGTACCATAAATTTCATATCATATGATATTTTCTCATCATTTTATAATCCTTTTTCTCTCGGCGTTGGTAGTGCGCATGAGCTAAATTCAGTGCCCAACTATCTCTTCATAACAACTTAGAAGAATGAAAAAAGTTGGGAGTGGGAGGGATAGAAAAGTAATATTAAACTCGATCCGAGTCAATCGCAATGCATCAAATAATTTAACAAAAATTTAAGGAAAAGGCAAAAAAAGTGGGAATAGTAGGTGAGCTAGCTGATGTCTTCCGGCCATTACGTTGTCAAAAGAAACCCAATTTGCCTAAATGGAAAAAACCAATAGCATTTAAGTCTATAGATTAAATTTGTTCGTTCCCCTTTTTGAAGGACAGCACAAGACATGGACAAGTATAACAATAATTTCAAGGACACCTTTTCTTTTTTTCCCCTTGGGGCCGAGAAGCATTTATTTTGTACCGTCCAACCATTAAAAATATAAAATCTGTTTCTCTTCTTTTTCATAAAAAGGTGATCTTTTAAGATGGTTGATGGTAAAGTTGACTTTGGCTGTTATATAACCCCATCATAGATCAAAAATTAAAATATGAAATATGTCACTCTTGAATCAACCGGTTATAATTTTTAGTATTACTCAGCACAAACACTGTCCAAAATTTTCCACATTTAATAATTGCACGACACCACCAAGACGGACCAAAATAAATAAAAAAATAAAAGAAACATAGTGCGATTTTCCCACGCTTTGCCATATATATTTTTTTTGTCTCCCCTCCACTTTATAACCCCTTTTTGTAGAAGCTCCATCACCACCACCACCACAATCATATCCCAATAACCCTTATGGCCGAAGAGGAGTGCGGCGACAGCTCCATCGTCAACATGTCTTCCTCCTCGAACTGGTGGGAGAACATCCATGGAGGAGGTGGTGAGTCTTGGGCTTGGCAAAACCACGGGAGAAACCCTAGCTCGGGTTCCCCTACCTGCGAGGACGATGTTTCCATCTCGAACTCGTACAACACTAACACCTCCATCCACTCGGGTCTCTCGTCCGTCGAGTTGTCTCATCGACTGCTAGAACAGGCAGCCCCTGAGCTGATGCTCGGGGAGCATATGTCCGATAATCAGCTATGGAGCCGCCACACGTTGTTGTAAGCCTTCGTTGACATATCCGAAATTTTTTAGTGATGTGTTCGCCCTACTGCTGTTTAGGAATATAATTCGTTATTAATTTAGGGGTATGGCAAATAATGGAGAAATTTATGTGGACTCTTCATCGTCGTCCAAGAGCATGTCGAGCTACTTCACAGGATCAGGGGGCGGCCACCACCACAATGATGGGCTAATCATGCCGCCCCTTCGGTCAAACCTGGTTAAGGACTGGTCGATTGCCCCTCCGGTATCGGAAGTCGACTACCTGTCCCTTGACTCTTCCTCGGGGCTCTTTCCCAGCGACGCTTATCATAAACAATATGGTGACATCAAGGCCGAGTGTGAATTAGGTTATGGAGGATTTCAAGATAACAGCAGGTACCGTTACGGGAGGTATGAAGATGATCCCGTGTTTGCCGATGGATCATTAAGTCAAAAAGGGACTCCAGGACAACGTCACCGTGCAGTAAACAAACCTGGTTGGAAGTCATCGCCTCTTGCCTATCAAGGATGCAAAAAGCAAGGAGCCATTCCTCCTTTGCCTGCTTCTTCTTCTTCTTCCTCTGTGAGTTTCGATTCTTACATGCATAACATACGATCTAGGTGGTGCATGCACGCATAGTTGATATACTCGTGCTTTTGTATTATTTGTTTGTAGGTAAAAGCAAATAGTGTGAAGGGACAAGCTAGCGCTAACGGCGAGTCAAAGAAGAAGAAAGCATCAGAGGACAGTCCAGAGTCAACCGGCGTTACGAAGAAACACAAGCATGATAGTTCTTCCACATCTGCTGCGAGAGTAAGCAATCATATCATCAAACAGTTCTGACTGATATATTCTGTATGACTATATTACGTATAAACGCTATCGACATTTCGCGTAAAAGATGCAGGTAACAAAAGCGAAGCTCGGCAACAGGATCCCAACCTTGCAACAGATTGTATCCCCTTTCGGAAAGGTTGTCCCTCAACAGATCACTCTATGTGAAAAAGTCTTGTGTGTATGCTCTTCTATATCCATAGCAACGATGACACAATACAAGTTTCGATGCGAGTTAGTTACTTGCTTTGACTGACTTCCACAGACGGATACCGCATCAGTGTTGTCCGAGACTGTCGGCTACATAAAGTTCTTACAAGAGCAAGTGGGGGTAAGTAACCCAAACGCATGTACCTCTACTTCCTTAGCTGTCTTATGATTGAATACGAAGAAAATGCCTCCATTCTTTTCGTGCAGTTACTCGTCAGCAACCCTTACATGAAGGCGAATCCGCACAAGGTGAGTAAAATCCCCCCCATGATCCCGCTGTCCCTAGTTAATCAAAAGGAACTCATGTTTTTCTGCTAATTTAGTACCTAAAACTAACGTCACCCTCGAACGTGATTAATTTTTGCAGGATCTATGGGGAGGGATAGAGAGGAAAGAAAGGGTCGACACTCGGTTGGTCGAGCTGAGGAGCAAAGGACTCTGCCTGGTGCCGGTTTCATGCACGCCTCTGGTTTATCGCGACAACAAGGGGTCGGACTACTGGACGCCGCCTTACAGGAGTCTCTTGTATAGGTGAACTCCAATGGCGAATAAGTCAAGTCTTTGAGTAAAATAGAAAAATTATGATACTGATCACAATGGCTTGTATAGACATGATAATTCCGCGCAAGGAAGATGCTTGCACTTGCTTGCTTTATAAATGTTCTCCTGCTCTCGATTAATCAAAAAGGGATTTCGAAAGTGAGGTTTGTTTAGTGGGGTCGAGGGAAAGAATGTGGGTCGTTCACACCCATTCATTTCACTTCAATTCTCTCCATTATTATCATGTTTGAATTGGCGTCGGTACGAGTTTAATGGTTGAATAAAGAATTTGACGAATTTGTAAAGAGACCATACATATATACAGATGATAGCTTTTTCCTAACATAATAAAAGATAAGTCTCAGAAGTTACTTAATATATATCCAACGACTTATTAAATACAGATTAAGCTTGGTACTATTACGTCCACATAAAACTTATATATGATTTATATAATTTATGTTAAAAGTGGAATTTTATGTTATGTATTAGAGTATGAGTCGCACAAAGTTTTTGCCTAAAATTATTTAAGTTATAAAAGGCAAAATATCGATATAACCTTTTAACTTAATTTATTATACAATTTTTTTCGGACTTACGTTTTAGTGTGTATTTTCTGGTCAAATACGAACGATGTTAGCGACGGCTTTTAACGGATGTCGGCGTGCTCTCTTACGAGAACTCCACATCGGTCTGGCGGGGCACCATGTGGCTCCAACGTGACCAAGTCGCCTTATATATCGATGCTTCTTCCCAAATAGTCATGGAAGTCCTAAAATAAAGATAAACTCAGAAAGAATGTGAAGAACATGCTAGAAAATATTCTGATATGAAACTTGGGGATAAAATAGCATAATAAAATAAATTACCGTGAGATCAGAAAGCTCGATAGCAAAACATCGATTTCTGACCTTAATTATTAGCTAATTTTTTTTTATGATCTAACGTTATAAAAGTTATATTTATAACCTTAAATCGATAATACTAATATTTTGTGACACAATTTTAACGCCGTTAATTTATCATTGTAATCGAACTTGTCAGTTTTCCACTTGGCATAATTTAAATTAATTATTTTGCTTATGGGTATCGCTACGTGGGTTGGGGAATTCCTTTAACTGGGTAATTGCAAGGGGAAAAAGTTAGGGTTTGTCTCGTAGATGCGATTTGGCTGGGGGAGGGCATTTCTGGCCGGGCGATTTCTAGGGTGTTTGTCACTGGGCTGACTTGAAGGGCTCTCACCGGGCGATTTCAAGGGTGCTGGGCAGGCGACTTCAAGGGCGCTGGGCGGGCGATGTCCCGTCAACCCAATCACTACCTAATCGCCATTTCAAAAACACTTAACTCGAACAAACCCATTATCTCATTTCCTAAATTTAACAATCCCTTTTCAAATACACCCACCTTCCCAGATTCTGACCAAAGAGAAGAGTGATTCCAAGAAGATAGAATGAAAACATGACAACCACCACGCACCTTTGAATCGGATTAGACGCATGTAAGATCCTCCGGGAAGATGGGTTCCTGGCGCTGGCAGGGCCAAAAGAAAAAAAAAAAAAGGGCCACGTTGGATAACAGAAAATATAAACAATAACACGTCAGAATATGATAACGATAAATTGACTAAATCTTTAGCGGCGTTAAAATAGTGTCACAAATAATATATATTTAAGACCATAAATATAACTTTTAAAATGTTAGGTCATAAAAAGAAAGTTAATTAATAATTAGAGCCAAAAATCGTTATTATGCCTATGAAAAAAAAAAGAAAAGAATTGTCTATCTTTACAACTAAAATTGGGCCATTCTACTCTGTTCCATGGACCGAAATTCCGTTGGGCCTTTAATGGGTGGAAACAGAATAGGCCCAAATTTGAAATATGAGAAACCCCCAGTTTTTCTCGTCTGTTCCCCGCCTCTACAAAACCATAAACAATCGTCTCCTGCCGTACGTCGAGCCACCGGGCGACGACGAGCGGATCCCCCTCCGCCGAAGATGCCCTATGCGTAGTTGTTCGGAGTGGAGGCGGTGTTGATGGAATATCTGGATGTCGGTCGCGGCAAGTGATGAACGACTGTCTAGTGTTTGTTATTTATGCGTAAGTTTGTGATAATAGCGTTTCTTTTTTTTCCTTTTTAACAAGTGTTCCCGGATGCGGCCGTCGAACTTGCGATCTACCGGTGAATAACCAGTTCTTTTTGCGAAATTATATGAAGCTCATGGTGTTTTATGGCGCTTATTCAGAAGGATTTGGAGATGGCTTGTTTCTCTGTACTTGTCCCCTGAACCGTTGTCACTTGTTGAAGTTATGATGTACAATCTTTCTTGCTTGCTGCAGATGTGGATTTCATGAGACTATCAAGGTGTCAAAGACAGATTTTTTGTTGGTTGGGAGAAATCTGTTCTTCGACCGTTCGTGTTGCAACATTGGAAGGATGATCCGATGCAGCAATCAATAGGTACTGAGGATACAGAAATTATATGATTAGGCTCGTTTATTTGGGTTGAAATGTGTCTGTTTTACCAATTTTTGAACGATTTATCAACAGAACTGCAGGTTGAAATTGTTGTGATGAGTTGGCAACTGGAAGAAGCATACATGGAAATCGAAGCCTTTGAGGGGTTATGGTGTTGCTATCCAAGTGTGTTTTCCCAAATCTTTTACAGGTTCCTTTAATGGCATTGTTGATATTATCCCGAATCATCAATGCATTCTTTTTCCACTTTCAGAAAGTGTTTTTTAATCTAAAGACGTTTACCGTGGATGTTTACTGTAGTCCTGCAACTATATGCAGATAGAAAACTATCCATTGCTTGTGATTGGTGGGTTGCTCTCTAAAGAACATGTTCTGCTTACAGCCAAATGCAGGGTATGTATGTGCCTACGATTTTCAACCATGGTTTTGTGCTATCCAATGTTGACTCTGATGCTAACCGGCTATTTTGTTCCAGTCACTGACTGAAATTTTATTTCCTTTCCACATAAGTGGTTATGGTGCTCTTATTTTCACCTGACAGGCATCTAGGCCTGACATCCTTGAATGGAGGCTTTAAGTCATTGGCATTATTTATAGATGTCTTGATGGGAGGTTGCATTCATGATTTCACTTATTATTTGTAAATGATGCTTAATGGCCGTGCCCCCTGTTCAAATGATTAATATGACCAAAAAACCTTGATTTACACTGTGGGAGTGGTGTGAATGGGTTTTTTTAATATATGAGAGGGGGCTTTTATCTCTTTGTTGGGTGCTTTTCTGTAATTGTTGACGATCTTTGAAGGGGGTTCAAGGTCTGAAATCTTAGCTGGAGGCTATTCACAACTTGGATTTGAACCTGCTAATTGACCGGCAAATGGAGGGTGGATGACATTGTATATCCCCCAAATTGTGGGGTAGCACAGCATAAGTATTCGACTGATCCCTTCATGCGACCAATTTCAGTTTAACCAATCACTGGAACCGACCAATTTCAGTCTTTTTATGCGACTTATGAAACTAGTCTTTGGTCACGTATCAAATATCTTGAATTTCCAAGATTTCAAATAATGGTCTTAATGTCATAATGGGACGGATTTGATTAGTCCCGGGATCAACGGAGAATCACCTTTAAAAGGCAAGGAACGATTAGTAGTATGTGGTGATTTCTTTTTAGTTCGGATGAAATTGAAAAGTATAAAATAAATTTGTGAACTCAATTTGTAATATGGCATATCATCCAACAAAAAAAGAAAAAAAAAACAAACTCTTCAATTATCCCGCAGGAAGAGAAGCGGTCTTCCCCGCCTCCCGTCTGGCAACACCCTGCAGATTTACGACGGTCTTGGCAAAGGACCACCAGCTGCTGCCCGACCACGCCGCCCGAGGCCCCCCCGTTTTGGTGAATTTGTGGACTTATCCTCTCTGTGCCGAGTCTCAAATGATTGGGGGGGGGAGGGGGGCGAGAGACATTTTGAAGAAGGGAAACACCCCATGGCCAAATGAGGAGAAACCGGAGAACCGGCAGCCAAGCTCGCCGAAGTTCTCCCCGGCAGCCAACAATTTTTCCCCATCAACGATCTGCACAGTGAGGGGATGAGTACGGGAGATTCGAAGAAAGGGGGGGAGGTCTTCCTTTCCAGGAGACTCGCGGAGCCAAGGCTTCCTGAGGGAGGGAGCTCTCTGCCTTCTCCCCTTCATGCGCTTCCTCCCGATATCAGTCGAGATGGCTCCAAAGCAGCCCCACGTTAAACGCGCAAGTGCACGAGTCACGTCAATAATATATAAATCAGCATAGTATCGTTTCCACGAGCAGTTAAATAAAATAGCAAATAAAAAAATTAAGTCGTCATTTTTATGTCTTAAGGGGTTGCAACCCTAAGCGTTCTTCAAAATTTGGAATTATAGAAAATCTTAGAAATAAAATATTTCTTCGCGTCCGTACGTGCAGCTGCACGTGGTGCGGCTGCAACACTTTCTGGTGCAGCTGGACCAATTCTCTGCCTATCATCTGACAAAATCGTGCAGCTATAATAATTTTCGGTGCAGCTGCACCAACTTTTTGTGAAACTCCATCTGCCCTTCTTCCTTCCTAATTTACCTACAAAATTAATAAAACTACTGGCAGTACCCAAATATAAGTAATATACTCGGATATTACAATATACCTCAAGGATTTAGCCAAATATCATGCAATTAGAGGGATAAAAATATATATTTATAACAAGTTATCACACCCATAAACCTAGATTTTGCCAGTTCCGAGCAAAGCAAGCCATGATACTACTGGAAAACAATAACCCGGGGAGTCATTACATATTATATGTTCTCATATATCAGCCATAATACATTGACACATTCGAATTTCAACCATTTCCCTCAATTCATGCTTTGACAGTCTTTTATACCCACACGCTCAGCTCACACGACATACAGACCACGACAATTCTGTCACTCCACATACCTACTTAAGTTGAAGTCATAGAATTACTTAACATTGAGATTGTTCACCCCATTTATCAATTAAGCACTTTCTCTTTTTTTGTCCTGAAGATGACTCTAAATGCTTTATCAATAACGGGAGGGCTTATGACTGTTCAATCGGTGTCTCCCGAACGAGATGGTCCAAGACATCGGTTGATAAGGCACCTCTTGGATTTACTGACTCGCACCACAAGCATACGTTCGAGTGTTTGTTGACTTTGTCAGTTTATTCTTTTTTTTTTGTTTTTTACGCCCAGACAGCGATACTTAGAGCCTTGGTAGGATTTATCTTTATTTTTCAAAACTTCTGAAGGTTTTCTTTCGAAATGCTAAAAAGTCTTACTTCTCATTTTCTCTTTCGGCTCTAGGAGTTAGGAATTGTTGCGGCCACACACATAATTAGTATGAGATGGGGACATAAAACTGTCTAACACAAGTCAAGTTTAGGCTCTAATTCTCCTATGTCCGTGTCAGCCGACTTAATTCATCATCAAACACAATCTTTCAAATAATTCCCCAACAGTTTGTTAGAAAAAATTAAACAGAACACACCCAAGGCAACTAAGACAAAGCAGCAACAAACAGGCGATACACACCCCCAAACATATCAAACATTATCCCGATGTTTATTCAACTAGAAATGAAAAGAAAAAAATGAAAAAGAATGAGAAGCTTGCCCGATCAGTGACCGATCTAGCTCTAGTTCCTTCTTATTGTAGTTGGGTTGCCTCCCAACAAGCGCTTGGTTTAACCTCCTCAGCTTTATGCTCCTGATTCTTATGCTTCGTGCAATGTAAATGTCAATATGTCAGGCTCGACACCTCCTCCGTGATAATGTTTGACCTGACTAACGTTAACTTTGAATCTTGTGTGATCATTCAGGTTCTCAACCTCTAATGCGTCATAAGGGAACGCCTTTGTCACTGCGAACGATCCAGACCATCTTGACTTCAACTTACTTGAAAGTATTTTTAATCGTGGATTAAACAACAAAATAAGCTGACCTGATTTAAAGTGACGTTTCTAGATTCGTTGGTCGTGCCAACGTTTGATATTTTCCTTGTATGTATCCTGTCGTAATTCTTCCATCTCATATGTATCAAACGTTGGCATGACCAATGAAGTCGACGTGTATCAAACGTTGAGATGTATCAAGCATTTCTATGGTTTTGATCGAAATTGATTAGCTCGTTGGCGCTTCATCTCCATCTCATATGTATCAAACGTTGCATCGAAACGTGTAAGGATTAGCTCATATGTATCCCGTCGAAATTCTTCCATCTCATTGAGTTGCTTCATTTGCTGCTCACCCGCGACCTTCAAGTCGAAATTCAGCTAAGTGGTTTTGTGCATGTAGATGGACGAGCTAATCCTCTCGATGTCCGCGGTGGTCCAACTGATTCCCTTTTTATGTTGTTGTAGCACTTGTAGCAACAATTTCTCCTATTCATTGGTTAGATAAATTGAATTTATAGAAGGTAGGTTGCTGGACTTACCGAGAAAAGAATTACGCAAATGCTCAGGAATTGGTTTAAGTTCAAGCAGGGGATGTTCTTCTATAGATGGTTTGGCTCGTGTGACCACCCGGTCTAATTGTTCCACTCTTGTAATGCGATGAATGTATGATGCATCCTCTGGTTCTTCCTCTACTACTTGTACCTCCACCGTAGTCATCATTTCTTCGTTCGAAAAACTGGCATACATCTCTAAGAGGGATTCATATGAAATGTCTTCGAGTAAGTCTACAAAATTGCATTCATCATGATCATTAGGCATATGCATTGCATCACCAACATTAAACTTTACCTCCTCGTCATTCACGTGCATTGTGACTTCACCCTTTTACACATTGATAAGAGTCCTCCCGGTTGCTAGGAAATGGCTTGCCAAAAATGATTGGGATCTCGCGATCCTCCTCAAACTTCAAAACCACAAAGTCAACAGGGAAAATGAACTTATCAACTTTAACTATCACATCTTCAATAACTCCCTTGGGATATGAATAAGATCGATCAGTTAATTGAAGAGTCACATTGGTTGGCTTTACCTCACCGATGTTGAGTTTCTTGAATACCAAGTATGGCATTAAGTTTATGCTGGCTCCCATGTCACAAAGTGCCTATCCCGAAAATTCATTTCCAATCTTGCATGGAATTGTTAATTTACATGGATCCTTAAGCTTCGGTGGTAGTTTTTTCTGCAGAATTGCCCTACATTCTTCTGTAAGTGCAATTTTCTCATTATCCCCTAACCGACGCTTCTTAGACAACACATCCTTCATGAACTTTACGTATTTTGGCATTTGCTCCAATGCTTCCGCATGGGGTTATTTATCTGCAACTTTATGAACATATCTAGAAATTTCTTGAATTGTGCATCATCGTTAGCTTTCTTAAGCCTCTGTGGAAAAAGAATTTTAGGAACAAATGGAGGTGGACTGGTGCGTACCTGTGTAGCCACATTTGTGTCGGTTTGTTTTTGTTCGGTATTACCTTCTTTAAGGATACGACCCTTCTCACGCGCATGTTCGTCCTCTTTTTCCATTTGTTCGAATGCTTCTTCAAAATCACACCCGTTCCAAAGGGTTATCGCATCGCAGTATTCACGCTTCGGATTTGGTTCAGTGTTGCTTAGGATGGTCCCTTGTGGTCGCATAGTCAGAGTGTTCGTAAGCTGGCCTATCTGGATTTCCAGTTACTTGATGGAAGTGGCATGATGCTCGAGGTTTATTTCATGTTGTTTCCTCATCTCCTCTTGTTGTCCATACCTCTTCTTGTTGCTTCCTTGCGTCTTCCTGTTGTGTCCTTGCTTCCTCTTGGCTTGTGATTAACTGCCTCAACAAATCCTCCTCGTTAGATTTATTCTCACCTGGGGTTGTCGAAATGCGACCGCATAACCGGGAGGTTGATTCATCCTTGGTTGCATTTATTCTTGCTGTCCTTGGTTGTTCCTCCAGGATAAAATTGGATGATCCCGCCATCCAGGATTGTATGTGTTGGCATATACATTGTTTCGATTATCTGTGTCCACAAAGTAGAATTCATTCATGTCTTCATATGGCTCCATGACCTGCACTTCAGAATAAACAACATTAGCAATGTGTGGCGATGATCGAAGAGTGTTTACCTCTCTGGTTAGTGCTTCCATCTGGACACTCAATGACATTAATGCATCGACTTGATGCTTTCCGGCGAATCCGTGAGTGGATTTTTCTGTTGGCCATAGTTTGCTATTTGCTCGAAAAGGTCTCATGATTCATCTGGCGTCTTATTCATGATGGTTCCACCTGTCGCTGAGTCCACCGTGGTTTGGAGAGAATGTGTCAGTTCATCGTAGAAGCTCTAGTCTAGCATCCACTTTGGGATCTCATGGTGTGGGCACAATCTGAGTAGTTCCTTAAATCTTTCCTATGCCTCGTACATGATCTTCACTAATTGTTGGCGAAATGATGTGATCTCCTTCCGAACCTTCACAGTCCTGCTCGGTAGAAAGTACTTTCTCAACAATGCTCGTGTCAAATTTTTCTACGAATGAATTGACTCCGACGGGAGTGAATAGAGCCATGCTCGTGCCTTGTCTCTTAGTGAAACCGACAAGAGCCTTAGTCGAATTGCATCTTGGGTCACTCCATTAAACTTGAAAGTGCCACAAAGATCTTTAAATCAAGTTAAGTGCCAGTGAGGATCCTCATTAGCAAACCTCCGAAATTGTTGTTATCGATCATGCTCAAGATCGAGGGCTTGATCTTAAAATTATGCACCTGAATATCGGGCAAAAGGAATGGCGTGTTCACCACTGGTGTTGGCTGAGAATAGTCACGTATAGTCCTCCTTGGTTATGGATCAACAACTTGATTGTGGTTATGTCCTTCCATCGCTCGTCATTGATCCCTTCTCCAAATTCGAAATGTCCGTTCAATTTCTGGGTCAAACTCAAACTCTTCACCGCATCGAGTGCAGTGCATAAACCTGCAAAATTGATCAAAAGATTAGTAGCTTGATCGTTGAAATTGTTCTTACCGAAAGTAGAAGAGTAGCCTGTAGTCGTATTCCCTTACAATGGCGCCAAAAACTTGTTCGCTAAATCCGCAGGTGCACGGATCACGTCAAGTAATATATAGATGAGTGGAGCATCGTTCCCATTAGGAATCGGTACAGGAAGCCCTCCTGTCGTCCAATCCAAGCTCTTTTAAAGTCAAGCCGAAAATAGTGAGAAAATCGTAAACTAAAGAAAACAGCAAATAAGAAAAATAAGTAATAAAGCAAAGTAAGTGATTCAAGATAGAAAGCCTAGTGACTATATATCCCTCTGTTTTTTCGTTATTATTCCTTGTCTCCCCTCTCCCTTAAGCAAGTCGTCCTTTTTTTTCTCAAGGGGTTGCAATCCTATGAGATCTTCAAAATTCGGAAGGTAGAGAAAATCTTAGAAATAAAATATTTCATCGCGTCTGTACGTGTAGCTGCACCAAATATTATGTCCAACTTCTGACAATCCTGTGCGGCTGCAACACTTTCTGGTGCAGCTGCACCAACTCTCTGTCTATCATCTGACACAACCGTGCAGCTGTAACAATTTCCAATGCAGCTGCACCAACTCTTTGTTAAACTTCATCCGCCTTCCTTCTTCCGAATTTACCTATAAAATTAATAAAACCACCGGCAGTACCCAAATCTAAGTAATATACTCGAATATTGCAATATACCTCAATGATTTAGCCAAATATCGCACAATTAGAGGGATAAAAATATATATTTATAACAAGTTATCAATCAGCAAGTTGTTTCACTCTCGCTTTTCTCGTCGAGGGTCTCCTCGATCGTGGCGGTTCAAGTCTGGCTAAACATCCAGAGGCGACCCACGGCCGCGATAACCCACGCTCGGGCTGGCCTCCTCCACTCCCAACTCTTGTCGTCTTGCCAAGGTCAAAGGGACCATCCTTTCTCTGCAAATAGTTCCACGTCGGGTGACCAGACTCACTCCCCTGTTGGCCACGCAACGGCTCCCCACACAACGAAGTACCCTAGACGGCGTCCCCTGGGGACCAGCATCCCCGTGGACCGTCCATCCCCGGATCCGCCAGATTCGGAACCCTGGAACCAGCCACCATACCTTGGGCTTGAGGTAGCTCCCATCTACTGCGCCTTGACCAGATCCGGGGCAACGAAGGCATGCCATCCCCTTCTTACCCTGGAACCCTTTCTCGAGAACCGAGGAACACCAACCTTTCCCTTAGCTGGTGGTGCGTGGGTCGGCCAAATCTAGGCCCTCTTCTTCTCGGCCATCACGTCCAGGGCCAGACGGAGCCGCCCACTGCCTCACGATGTCTTGATCGGGAACAATGGCAGTCGTCCCCATGTCATCCACCGGCTTCCTCACCACCATTATGGCCCTGGAAAACCGAGTTGAATACTCATGAGTACACGGTCACTTCAAGAAAAATCACTAATTTATTTCGGCAACCCGAAATACGTTTGCATGAAAACGTGGCGGGAGACATTGATTTATTCGAAGTATCGAAAACCAGCAAGGTTACGCCAAAGTGATGAGACAAGCCTTACCGTTTTTTTAGTTATGTTTAATTCAAATGTAACTAATATTAACCCCATACTGCATCTGCTACCCTTTGTTTTGTATGTAAACAACCGAGGATTCGACAATCAAGGAATCATCTTTCGACATCACGGGGGATCGACATCAACGGGCTACACAACACCCCAATATCCAAGATCGCGTGTAAAAAATCGCGTTAGAAGATCGACATCAACGGGCCACACAATACCCCGTACACTGCACGTGCAATTTGGATGGATTATCTTCCGACATCGCGGGCAGCACAACGCGTCGTGAGTATCATTCTTACTCATTCAGTAAATTCTAATTATTTAACATGTCTTAATTACATTTTTTTGACCACCTCCATTTGTATATTCTATTTGCATGTACACAACTCATAAAATTGCAAGGATTCGACAATGCGTACTCATGCATCTAGAAGGGAATTCTCGAAGAATTTCAAAATTATGAAGACACACATGTAACAAACCTCGACATTCACTTAAAGCGGTCCCGACCGACAAACTTGAGGTATAAAGGTGAAGTGCGGGCTTTCTCAAATTATTCATTGCCACCTGTGACGAACTATGGGCCCAAGTGTATAGACCCGCGGTTACCACCCTTCCCCACTCTCTTTGATCTAAATTATTGATTGTGATTGTTGTGGTGCATGTTGTTATGCTCTTAGTATTTTTGTCGCATGTGATTGTTAATTAAATAAACATGAGTTCGGGTCCAACGCCCGTAAATTAGTGAGTTCGAAGTCATGTCCGAATCGGGTCCAACGCCCTTTAACCAAACAGTAAACTTTTGGAGCAAACGTCACCTCTTCGCATTGTTAGAATGTAATAGTTAGTAAATAGGAATCCCGACCCGAACTGGTTCTCTGACTTAAACAGTTTTATTAAAAATAAGTCGGTGACGACTCCGTAATAGCTTACCTAGGTTAAGCAAAAACAACCATTTTTACGGAGCCATCATGGATAAGGGAAGGCGATATGAGCCGCTCCTGATCCTTCCAAAACAGAGATTTGAACCGGGTGAGACATTGTCTTGAGGATACTTTTGTACCCGGGACTATGAGAAACTTAAGATTATGAATGCAACTGGTTCAACTTGGTGATAATAATTCCATCATCCCCACCTGGTATTTGATTGTCGGCAACGGCAATCATTAGACAGAAGAATCTGGTGTCATCGGGGGGCCAAGTGGAGTGGTGGTTAGATAGGCCTTTGTCACCGTGTTACATTGAGGCTTACCTTTTGGAGCCACTTGACAATAGCAAATAGAAGCCTTCTGCCGCCCGAGCAAGTAAGTTCCAAAGGGTTTTATTGTTTTCAATCTTTTTAACATCATCACCAGAAAACACGTTAGTCTTTGTCTAGGTCATATTAAATCGTTGCTTTTTTACGCATTCTTTTGATGGCATTGACCCTTTTCAACAAGGAATATTTTTAGTTCTTCGTGAATGAATTCCTTTTCCCCTAGATCTGACCTTCCCTGTCTCCTTATGGCCTAGTGGTTGTCCAAATTTTTTTTGTTTCTGCCATCGCCATCCGAGTTCCGCGAATTGTCTCTCTCATTTCTTCAATTATGTCATGACATAGTTGTATGGCTCAAGATAACAAGAAGCTTGGCATTTTCTTTATTGGCATCTCTATGGGGGCCAAACTAGCTCTGTTGGCTCAAGTGGACGAACGGTTCCTCACAGCATTAGTTGCTTTTGCCGAATCAACTTTTTGTTATTGTTTCTTCCTAGGCACTTTTTTGTCTGTTCTTATATGAGGACTCTTCTCACCGGTCGGTTTCTAATTATTCCTCTTCCACCCTGATTGCAGTGGACATTTTCAATCTACTTGAGTGGCTCTGAATCGAAGATGTTTTTCCTTGTGGAATCACTTCCGATTTTTGTTTGCTTTTTACTCACCTGCTATTCCGCTGGCTGTTGAATTGCTACCAAGGTTGTTATTCTGGAACTTGGTCGAGCCTGGAGCAGCTGGAATTTTCTTAATCGGCCCACGCGGTTGATGATCTTATTTGAAATCATCACGGAACAAAGAAAAGGATGTGAGAAAGGCCAAGGATGCAGAGAACATAGGGGAAGTTGCCTTTTTGCCTTTTGCATACGTATTTGTCATAACTTTCTTTTTCCCTTTTCCTTTATTTACCTATAGCATGTGGACAATCGAGGAAAGGGAGGAGGCTGAGGTGAGAGACGGGGGGAAGGGGAGATAAAAAGTCGTTGGTTGGGTGTAGTAATGCTTGTCGTATGGCTCGTTGATGTTTTGGTAATAATTCACAGTGCTTCATGATTTCTTTCTTTCTTTCTATTTAAAATAAAAGCAATATTTTATGTTTGATTTTTTTTTTTATTATTTGGTTTTTGTATGGAAGCAGGGCAGGAGGAGGAGCAGTGCAGAGTGGTCTGTAACCATTTCATGGATGATAATGGGTCTCTATCCATTGCAGCTAGGTAAGGAATCTTTCCTTGTGACCTTTCTGTCTCTGTGTGTGTGTGTGTGTGTGTCGTGTCTATGCTTGTGTGTTCCACCACAACCAATTCTTCAGCTCACTCGATGAGGACTGAAACAATATATATCAAACCCGTGAACAACCCCCCCCCCCCCCCCCCCACCCCCAAAAAAAAACAATTGCCCTTTTCTAAAACATTTTTCTTTTTGGATAGGGGGAAATCTTTGGAAGAATTTATATTACTCCTTATTTTATGTTTTGTAACTTAATTGTTGAGTCTGATATGAATAACTAGTGTGTTGTTGTTGTGGTTGAGGAATGCTTCTTGAGGTGTTCAATGTTTCTTTATCCTTTAGTTGATTCACCGGGGGAAACAAATTGTGGTTTCTTGTGACTACGAATTAGTCACCTCTGTCTTTCTCTGCCCCTCTCGTGCAATCTTAAGAACACTGGTAGAGAATTTGTCTGGTCCTTTGTACTGACTTAGAAATAAGAAAAAAAAAAAACCTTTACCGCGTTGCAACACCCCCGACATTTTTTCAGGGACCACCCAACCCTCTATTCTTGTAACATAGCAACCAAAGTTTCCTCTTCTTGTAGGAGAGGGAGTGGCATGATGAGGATAGATATTAAGGTCCCAGAACCGTGTGCGCGTGAGTGGCCCCATCGTGGGTGGGTCGCCATCGTCTCACATGCGCTTGCGAACCGAAAGACAGAAACTTATGTACGTCTTCTTCGTGTTCATGTTGTGTTGTCCTCTGAAGCTCTCTTTCAAACTCTCTTTTTAGTACCTAACCGTCTACTCTCGTACCTTGATATTCACTTAAATTGTGCTCATATAGTGAGGGAGATTGCAAAAGGGTCCTACCTTGTCCTGTCCGGTCCCGTGGTGTGTGTTGTGTTGTAATGTCAATATGGATGGGAAAAAAATTCAATCCTTTCATGTTCTGGGGAGGGAGAATTATCTATCAGGGGAAAAGATGGGTGTGGTCATAGTACTAACAAGAGAAAGATGCACGAATCCCCTGGTCCGAGTAATCATCAGATTTGGCACGATTTGGATACAATTATTTAGCCCCGAGGTAAAAAGAAAAAAGAGAGAGAGAGAAGAGAGAGAGAGAGAGACGTCAATTCTGGCGTTGCAGTTGTCCGGCAAATTTTGGTGTCATTTTGTTTTCCCCAAGAGGCCAGCAATTTCTGTCTTCCTTCAAAAACGTAGCAATTTTGAACTCTCTCTAGTGATACTTAGAGTCTTCATCGTATGAAACACGAGAATGACCCTGACTGCACGCCATCTTCGATGAATTGACGTCATCCATGGAGAGAGATAAGAACAACAACTGCGACAAAGGTGCGATTTGTATGGGAACGTAATGGCTGTGGCGGTCGGCCAAGTCCAAATTTGATAGCGTCAACGCAGACCTTCCCATATCTATGCGTATTCTTGCAGGTATGAATGCAAATATGTTTTTGGTCAATCCCTTGTATTTAAGGTTGCGCTGAAAACGATGGGGGATAGCATTAGTACGAATTAATTGCTCGTCGAGATTCTCCTCGCATTTAGCAACCTTTTTCACACTTGCTTCTGCCAAGTCGATAGACATGAAAAGGCATAACATCACCATCGTACGTGACTTTACGAACACTCAAGTGTCGGTGTCCCGGGGCGAAGTTTCGTGCTAGAGCAGCTTCCTCGGTGTCAGAATTCATGCGGTTTACCTCCATCGTGATGGTATTTAAGGATAAGTAATTGCTTAAGATTGTAAGACATTTGTTTTGGGGGGGGGGGCGTTAGAGTAGCGGTAGAGGGAGACACGAAAGAGAGAGGATAGAGTTGAGCCTGGAGACAACTTTTCCAAACTTCAAATAGTGGAGCCGGCGATGGAGAAGGGGGGGGGGGGGGGGGGGAGGAAGGGAAGGGAGGTTCCTAAAGGAGGGCCATTGTACCATCCCTGGTGGGAACCCACTTGACTGCTTTCCTAGAAAGAGCAGCAGGAGAAGCAAAACAACAACGACGAGGAAAGAGAGGTTGTGTGTGTGGTGGACACAAGGGAATCCTCTCCTCCCTTTTGCTTTGTCCCCTCCCCACAACATCTCCCTTTCTTTCACACGATTTGCAGAGTCGAGATTAGCCCCCCCTCCCCATGTGTTGCTTATCTAATATCTCAATCATGCAAGGGGGTGTGTAGGGTAGGGCTGGGGTGGGCACCCTCCCTTCGTGTTTAACACATGACGTGCACATACATATCTTTGGGTTTTATGGAATCCAAGGATGCATTATGTATCATGTCGTGTCGAGTCTCATCAAAATCATGTCTCCTTGACCTATACCCATTTAAATAATTACGCCCTAGATGGTCACGTACTACTACTTGGGGAGGTTGGTGTTTTATCTTAGTTTATTTTATCATTATTATTTTTCTTTAATGGGAGGTGGGTTAGGTAAGGTTTGGCTGTCAAAAGGAATTTAGGTATGGAATGTAGTAAAAAACAATTATTAATATAATACAGTTGAGTTGAAGCAGTCGTCTCTGTAACCTTAGGACGTCCATCTTTTGTCTTGTTTTCGTTTGCTTCCTTCTGTTTTTTTTTCTCTCCTTGGGTTTGTGACAGAGGGGGAGGTGTCGACCTGGTGCTCGACTTTAAAGTGCCCTTTTGAAGACATTTATTTGACTAGACATGTCTCCTTGTCTTAATCAGGAGTAGAAATCCTAAATATAGTGTGAACTTCAATATCTTCTATCATTAAAAAAAGGAGAAAAGAAAGCTTGAATTATGGGGTGGTTATATCTATCAATGCAACATTCCCAAGGTCTCAAAAAGTCAAATAGAAAAAGTATTGCCGAGGGCAATGAACAATTTATATGTTTTTGGTTGATTTGTTATGATTATTTCAAGAGGTAAACTTATTTTTAGTCGCGGAATGATGACTGGGGTAGTCAATCGCAATTGACCTGAAATAGGTTCGTTTTGTGTTTTCGTTTTGTATGAAAATAAGAAAAACACTTTTATTATCAGAAAATAAAAAACAATTTTCTAAAAAAAAAATAATTTTTTTAGTTTAAAAAATAGGAAACGAAAATGGACCATGCGTTTAACAAATGCGGCCTCGAGTTTGTAATAATGTTCCAATCTTCTGGTAAAAAAGGAGGGACAATAATAAAAAAGAAAATGTTTTTTTTTCCTTTTAAAAAAGATTATATTACCTTTTCCTTTTGTCACGTTCCGTTTTTTGCCTTATTTTTCTAGTTTTGGCGAGAAGAGCTTCTCCAAGACTAACAAATTATCTCCTTTAAACAACGACAAACTAATCCAAATCGAATACATTTACATGGAGGCAACATAACAAATGTGAGCACCGGACAAACACGAAATGGCAACAACGAACGCGACAGAGAGTACGGAAACTGCATCGAACAAGGTTACATCTTATCTCTAAACTGTCGATCTATACTACCCAAGTACACGACCATTTTTGTGACGGGTTGGATGGAAATCTGGGAAAAATGTTGGGAAAAATGGAAACGAAAATTTTGGAGAGGCGGGTCCAAAACCAGATGGTAATAATTCTCTTTAACACCTAGCATCCACATGTTTGGCCGCGTGCTGAGACATTCACGACCTGATCCAACCCCCACTTCTTCCTCTATAATTAAGATTTATCTCTTATGCACAACGTTTATTGCTCTCAAAATTTTATACTATGAAGTCTTTTATTTTAATCATTTTTGGTTTGTGAGGATTATGAGAGCAAGTAAAAGGTTTTAAGAGAAAGAAATGTGATCACAAGAGAATTTATTTAAAACACGTTATTGAATTATTTACTTATTCCATGATAGTTAAATCATTCGTAATTAATATAATGTGCGCTCTTACGTATGTAACATATAAATAAAATTATCGCACATATATGTTTTGCTTTTTTGTTAAATTGAATCGGGTCGATCAATCAAATTGAATTGACAGCAATCCACGTCAACTGTCTTAAAAGCTCAAACTATTAGGTGAAAACATGACATATTATATATTTTCATTTTCAACACTTACCATCGTCTCATTTTATAGGGGAAAAAAGTTATATTTAATGTGGAGCGACTTGATATAATAAATGAATTAAAAATTATTTTCCTTGTGGAAAAATTGGACGACGTAATCACTTACGTATCTTATATCGATAACGTCGGGTATTTCATCCAAAGGAATGGGGTTAAGAAATAATATCATTCCCCCTAAATCATAAAGGCCGGATGTTGGATAAACGGAGAGGAACCGGCACTTGATAATGCGGGAATGAGAAAGAGAATATTCAAGTACTTTGTGTATTCATTCATCCTTTAGTCGATTATCGTAGCAAAGTTTTGTTTTGTTTTGTTTTTAACTTATGATAAATACTTAATTATTTATTTAATTAGGAGGGAGGGGGGGAGGGGTTGGTTACTGTGAGTGTTTGAGCATTAAAGGGATGGAAAAAAAAAAACAAAATTACATCATCCTCCCCCTCCCCCTCCCCCCACCTTTATGCCTTTAATTGCATACATCCATCCATCCAATTAATTATCTCACCCAAAATCCCCATTTTCATCATTTTATTATTATTATTATTATTATTATTATTATTGTTATTATTATTATTATTTGAGGGGGGATGTTGGGTACCTGCAAGAACTGAACCTAAGCTCTGCCTCCATTCCTCTCTAAATCTCAATCTCTATCCATCTCTCTCTCTCTCTGTGTCTCCAGACACAAAAACAAAAGACCCAAACAAAGGAAGAAGGTAAGAGGGAGAAGAAGAAGAGGACGGAAGAGGGGCTGCTCTGCTGAACAGATAGGCGTTCGATCTCTCCACTCTCTTTCCCATCACACTCCTCATCTCCCTTACTAGATCCCAAAAACACGACACAAGGACAAGGAGACGACACAGGTCTTGATTCCCCCCCACCTCTTCCTCCTCCTCCTCCTTCCCCTTCCTCTTCTTGTTCAACACCCACACCCACACCCACACCCAGGTGATTGTAGTTTTCTTAGCTGTCCCTTCAGATAATTCATTACTTTCCCTTTGCTTTCTCTTTGGATCTTTCTGCTATCTCCCTCCCTTTTCCTCTTGGGTTGTTTTTATCTGCCCAAATCCTCCCCCTCCCCCTCCTCCTCCCAAAGGAAGCTGCCTGCCCCCTCCATCCTCCCCCCCTTAACCTTTTCTCCTCCGACTTCCCCCCCCTCAAGGTATATATACATATCTACAACTTCTTCCCCACCCTTAACGTTAACACACACTCACACACCCCAAAAAATTCACTTCCTTTGGTTTCAGTCTGTGTGTGTTCCGCAAGCAAACCCTTGTTTTTCCCACCTCCCCCCAAATTCCCTGCGGGGGTTGGAAGGGGATATTGTTTTCATTTAGAGCTATTGATCGAATCGTTGCATGGAGATTGTTGTTGGATATAAAAGGAGGGATCCTTTTCTTTTCTGGGGTTTTGTTTTAGATAGGATAAGGTTATGCGGCTGATGGCTTCCGGAAACTCGGCTGGCGGCGGTTTCTTCGGTATCATGGTGGGCGACCAGGAGAGCCACCAGAACCAGATGTTGCTTCATCAGCAGCTGCAGCAGCCGCAGTCCTCCACAACCACCATTTCATCCCCCGGTTTGAACCCCGTCCCTCAGAAGAAGAGGAGGAATCAACCCGGAATGCCGTGTAAGCCCTGATTTTGTTTTCCTTTTATTTTTTGCTCTATATCATTTTTATCTTAATCTTTTCCTCCACTGATTAATATCCACTCCATTCAACGTTACTTTCCATAAATTTTTTACCAAATTATTTGGATAGCCAGCATAATCTCTTCTTATTTGAGATGAATTTAATGATATTTGAAAAAAAAAATTGTTGGATGCTTTTACCCTAAATTGATTTTCTAAAAAAAATTGGATTTACTATTGGGGTAATTTAATCTCCCGCATCCTCTTGGATTTCAATTCCATCTGATTAGCTTGGTGTTTTTTGGTCTCGAAGATCCGGACGCGGAGATCATAGCGCTGTCGCCCAAGACCCTAATGGCGACCAACCGGTTCATATGCGAGGTTTGCAACAAAGGTTTCCAGAGGGAACAGAACCTGCAGCTCCACCGGCGGGGGCACAACCTCCCGTGGAAGCTGCGGCAGAAGACGACAAAGGAGGTGAAGAGGAAAGTATACCTTTGCCCGGAGCCGACCTGCGTGCACCACGATCCCTCGAGGGCACTGGGGGACCTCACGGGGATCAAGAAGCATTACTACAGGAAGCACGGGGAGAAGAAGTGGAAGTGCGACAAGTGCTCCAAGAGGTACGCGGTGCAGTCTGACTGGAAGGCTCACTCGAAGATCTGCGGCACGAGGGAGTACCGCTGCGACTGCGGAACCCTCTTCTCCAGGTAATTCGAACTTCTTTTTTTTTTAAAAAAAAAAACCAATGCCTTCATATCATATCATCCGATAATTGGTTGGTGCTCGTCGAAGAAAAGGGTTAGAATTCCGGGTCAACTCTTTTTCTCATTCATTTTTCCTTCTTTTTCTCCATTAAAAAGAAAGTAGAAGAGAAATTCATGGATGGATGGGGGGAATCCGATGGACAAGAAAAGCATTTCCTGGGGTTTTCTTACCTTTTTCCTTTTTTATGATTGATTTAGGCATTCCAGGGGGGGACAAGTGCCTCCACGTGAACCTCTCTTTCCTCTGGAAAAAAACAAAACTAATAAAATTTTCCTTCAGATAATTTATTTCCAATTGAATTTTTGAGAGAATCATCGTCGGGGAAGGGGAGGTTCACGTGTTGTAATTTTCTGGCTTGGATTTTGGCTCTCCCAAAAATATGCCTCCTCCTCCTCCTCGTATTTCCTACGCTTCCCTCCCCATTTCAAAAATTCTCAAAAAACAACAATTTATTTTACTCGATTCTTACCACTTTGATATGACTGACTGGATTGATTGGCCGTCCGTCAAACAAAATCCATGTTACTTTGAAAATCGTGCTTCTTTTTGAAAAGAAATCTTTAATAACGAAGTTGCCTCGTGTTTGTGGTACGTGGCTTTTCGTGGGAGGGTGCTGTTGAGACACTTTGAGACCCGAATTGAGAATAATTCCTTTGGCTTCATTTATTGAAGACACAGTCCCCCCCTTAAATAGCTAAAGAGATTGTTACTTATGCTATGAACTTTCCTAGCTAGGGTTTCTTGGGGACAGGGAATGCAGGGTGTGGTACCAGGTTGTCGTGGTCTTTGTTGTTGTTGTTGGGTTGCTGTCCTGAATTCCTTGTTTATGTGTGTGTGTCTTGATCGGAATTTATTGCAGTCATCCCCCGGGTTTGGTCATTCCTATTTATTGTTCTTCATTTACTTCATTGTTCCTGGAATGGCATGTATATTTGTCTTCATCTTATGATCAATTTTAGTTTATGTTCTTGATAGAGAGGTATTGATGTGGGAGGGATACGGGGTACGTCGAGTATTTTCGGAGAGATCGGTAGACGTTACAAACGAATGGCGTCGGATTAGTTTGATGTTAATGTGATGAGGATGGAGTGGCGATGAGAGTTAGGTGGTAATATGTCGAGTTGTGTTCCTTTGCAGGAGAGATAGCTTCATCACTCATAGAGCCTTCTGCGACGCGTTGGCTCAGGAGAGCGCGAGGCATCCCTCGAGCTTGACGGCTACGTTGGGGAACCCGAGTTTCTTTGGGGGTAATAACAACATAAGCCTTGGTCTTTCGCAGATCCCAAACATCCTCCAGCCTCACCATGGTGGTCACAACATGCTCCGGCTCGGCGGGGCGTCCAACTCGGCTGTGGCGTCGTCCTCATTTCTACATCCTCCTCAGCCGCCTCCGCCACCTCAGATTCCTCCATCATTTTTTAAGTCTGAGGCAAGCGACCAGCCCTTGCACGACCAGCACAACCCGTTGAGCGGGCTTATGCAGCTCCCGAACCTCCAGGGAGGAAACCCTAGCGGATCACCGCCCTCGGCAAACCTCTTCAACATGGGCTTCTTTGTGAACAACCCGTCCATGTCCGGGGACAGCACGACCTTGGTGAACTTCCCGTCAGTGGGTTTCTTGGGAAGTTCCTCGTCTCATTTTGGGGGGGGCACTGGTCAAGGCGTTGGGGTAGGGGGACATTTCTCAGACGACCGTGTCGGTGGAGGAGGTTTCTCGGGCCTGTACAATTCCTCATCGCAGAATGAGAGCATAGTGGCACACATGTCAGCCACAGCGTTGCTTCAGAAGGCTGCTCAGATGGGATCGATAACAAGCGGCCATGGCTCCACCCTTATCGGAGGCCTTGGGAACTCATCAGGTGGCAGGGCAGAGGAAACAAACTTCGGAGTTGAATTCCCAACCACTGCCGGCGGCAGCCTGGGGAAGTTCCCATCCCAAATGGAGAATGACAACCACCTGCGGGGGCTGTTCAATTCCCTGGCTGGAGTAAACCCCTCCATATTCGGGAGAGGCAATGATCATGATAGCAGTGGCTTCGGCTCAGCGTTCCCAGAGGGAGGTAACTTATATCTGGACCATGGCAACACGGTGTTCAGCCCCGCGAATGAATCGAAACTACGACAGAACCTTGCGGCGGGGTCAGACAAGCTGACACTGGACTTCCTGGGCGTGGGAGGTATGGTGCGAAAGAGGACGACGACGTTAGAACAACAAACCAGTACGACAGCAGGATCCACTGACGGGGACAAGAACAATGACGGAGGAGGAGGAGGCAAGTCGTAGGATCAACAAGGGGCCACGAGCCAACCTTTGGGCGGGAAAAAGCGTTGATGATGGAAAACAAGGTCTGTGACGTTGCATGGCTTCTGTTTAGGTTTAAAGGGAGAAGGAAGAAATGGGGAGACTCGGCGGCGGGAAAAATAAGAAGAATTAAGGGGAAACACAAACGAAAACAACAACCGAAGTGTAAGAAGGAAGAATAGCTTTTTGCTCGTCCTTTTTTTTTTTTTTTCTTTTTAATTTTATCCGTTATTTTTCTTTGACATGTCATCTTCTTCTGGAGTTGTCTAAAAGAAAAAGAACTTTTCTCTCCGTGTTTGTAATTTTTGGCATTTCTACTCTTTTTTGCTTTTAGTTCAGTTCAGAACAAAAGTGTTTTTACTGTTAGTGTTCTCTTTGTAGTGTAGAATAGGGGGTAGTCCGTTCTAGCTGTGGACAAAGTTGGTTCAAATAGTGGGTGTGGGGTACGGACCACAAGACTATCGACCATCGAACATGAAAAGATTTTATCTTCGTATTGTGACATTTGGTATCCGTGTCTCACGTGGGGGGTCGATTTTATCAATTGCCAATCTCTAAATTCTCACAATAAAAATGATAATTCTTGGTAATCGAAAAAGGAAATTTGTAAAAAAGAAATGAAATGGTGCACGTTGGTTTGAGTAATTTATTATGGACATTTGTTTTGTCGACAGTGTTGGCTGCCAATCATTTAAAAACGAATCAAAATCAATCAATAGTGACCGCCACCCCTCCCTCTCCCCCTTTCTCATTTTCTTTTCTTTTTTTTTACAACGTCTTTCTTGTTCTTTCAACCTTCCGAAAATCCAAATCATTTCTTTGTCCTTCCGAAATCCACCCTCAATGTAGAGATTATTATTATTATTATTATTATTTAGAGTTGTTGTAATTTCTATAATCACGTGCCTTAAATAGCAATTAATCAATGGTATCACAATCCAAGGAAATTTTACCATTTCTTGTAACATTCTTGTTTTCCAAAAGAAAAAAAAAATGAAAACAATAAAACTTCATCCCCCAACCTACTCGACTATTTGGACCGTTTCATCTACGAGTTTCTCATGCATGATTTCTTTTTTTTTTTTAAATGAGAATTATTAGTTTCTTTTTAGAGCAAATGATCAAATATATCCTAAACTTTTCTACATTTTCCCGATTTATCCTAACATTTTGTAAATATCATCGTGCAACCGAATGTTTAGACGATATTTCAAAATTGTCCACGTTACACCGGACTCCTAACGGTGACCGACTTGGCATTGGTGTGTACCTCTAGCCTCGACCCTAAACCCAGCACCAACCCCAACCCTGTCTCTTATACACATCTAGATGTGTATAAGAGACAGAGCGTCGACCCTAAACCCAGCACCAACCCCAACCCACCCCCGAGTCATCCCACCCCCAGCCTTGACATCAACTCACCTCGAACCCCGATCATTAACTTATTGTATATCTTATTGACTTGTTCTTTTACATTGCACAATTAACAATTGACTCATTATATATTGACTTGACATACAAAAGGATGATGAGCTGTTTTCGGTGCTACATCCCAATAACTCCCAGCTATGTTCAAATCGGCTACAATATAGGAACATCGAGTACGCAAGAAAGTTCTGTCGTTGGGCATGAAAGTTTCAACAACAAGAAACCAATTATTAAGAGTGTTGTTTATGGGTACTTTGTGTGTCTTGGTTATTTCCATGGGGCCCTGTATGTTTTGATATGTCATTGCAACTTCAAGTCTCCTTACAACTGAGTATAATACTTATAAGTGGCAGGACTTCAGTACAATCCTCCTGGGCAGCTAGACAGGAAGGGACGAGTGGGTTGGGGTCGATGCTAGGCATACACATCAACACTAAGTCAGTCGCTGTTAGGGGTCGGATTTAATGGTGGACAATTTTGAAATAATAGCTTAACATTAGGTTACACGAAGATGTTTTTGAAATGTTAAGATAAATGGGAAAAAAGTGGAAAATTTAGGATATATTTGATAATCTCGTCTAGATTAAACGTAGCGGACGTTAATTGTAATGTCAGCGCCATGTAAGCCTCCGTTAGCAAGGACGACTAACAGATAATATAATTGAGATAACGTCCTATCGTTAGGATGTAAAATGATATTTTCCTAATGTTAAGCTAAATAAGAAAAAAGTTCTAAAGTTTAAGATATATATGATCATTTGTACTTCTTTTTAGGCAAAATATACGTTTATGGCCTCAACTTTAAGCCAACTGTAATACCCCAAATTTTGCAAATTCTTCATAAAATATCCTAGGAGAAGGAAAAGAAACTTTCAAAATATTTTCCATCCTAGGAAGAAAAATATCTTCAAATAATAACTTAGAGAAGAAATAAAATATATTCAAAATATGATTTTCCTTAGAGAAAAAAAAATCTTCCAAACTAGGACCTCCAAAGCCTTGATATTGGGAAATAAAATCATAATCAAATATCACACAAAATCCAGAAAAATTACAAAAATCGCACAAAATCACACACATTGGCTACCAATAAATACATTCAACCCTCACACACGTAAAAGGCACATTGACGGACATTCAGTCCCAAGTTTTTTTGCATCCTTCCGGAGATCGTGCTTCTCTTCCCAGCCGGCGACCCCAAGGTAGGTCCAGTGACAACCTGAAAACTCCCCAACGCTGACCCGACCAGCAGCCCAGACTTTCCATCACGACGGTAGCCGCAAGCGACCAAAGTTTCTACAGCAACGATTCTCTGATCACGATGGACAGACCAACGACAATGACAAACCTCAAGCCTAGCTGATCTTGTTCTCCATCGTCGTCGAGTACCAATGCCTAAAACTTCTCGTGGCTGCATATCAGCACCACGAGAAGTCGTTTTGTATTCTGATCAATCTACCTACATGTGCAGGACGAACAGAGACGGGAGGAATCATCACACGACGGCTATCTGACGACCTGACCACAACCGCGTCAAGCCAAGAGATCGACCTTAATGGGTTACACAATGCCCCCGTAAGTATCGCTCTTATTCATTAAATTCTAATTATTAAACATGTTTTAATTAGAATTTTTTGACCACCTATTTTCATTTATTTTGCATGAAAAATCGAACGAGAACTTCGACATGACGAATCTTGAAGGCTGGAGGAGGCGGAGCACAAGACAGGAGGCGCGGTGGAAGGCTTCACTAGAGTGGCCCTGACCGTTAATTTTCAGCCGACGAGGTGCTATCCTGGTTGCCTCAGGTACATGGATGAGGGAAGGTGACACGAGCCGCTCCCGGTTTTCCCAAAGACTCATTTTTGAGATCATGTTCCGCTTCTCGTTCGTCGCCTTCGGATGATCGAGCGAGAGCTCGAGGAGGCCCGATTAGGAATCAAGGGAGGATCAACGCCGCTCTCTTCCGCAGCGCCTTTACGCCCGAGTCTTGGCGTCGACCGGAAGAGCATCGGGGAGCGGGCTTCGGATCCTCATGTCTTCCGAACTGCCGTCGTGTGCTGCGAGGTCACGGAAGGGCGCACGCACATCCCGGATGGCGACTCTGCTGGGGAATCTGCATGTTTTCTACCGAAAGCTTTTACATTCAAATCCACATGCGGAGAGGAATACACTTGTTTGCGCATGCTCTCTGGCTCGTTGCCCTTTTGTATACTCTCATGGTTGTGTTTGTTTACTGCTTTCCTAGGCATATCCAGGTGAGTTCCTATACCCGGGACTAGGATTTTAGGGGGGCACCGAATGGCACAGTCTTATTGCTTTTTGCGGCTAGTAGGCTATGGACCGGGGCCCGCCTCCCTTTGTCCAAGGGAGGTCGTAGATACCTTCATCCGAGTCTACAATTGATTGCTCACTACAGGTACGAGACATCGCACGTACATTTGTTTGTTACTGAGTGACTGTTACATATACAGGGACAGGTATCAGGTATACTTTGTCTGCGATAACTGTAAAACTAACATTGCTCGTTTTGCAGATAAATTGGGTTTATTACAGAGGACTTCATGGAGCCTCTTTTATCTTTTATCTATGCATGTTACTACTTAATGTTTTACTTCTCCATGATGGCTCCTCGAACAATACTAGGGGCAAGAAGGAGACAACAAATCTGTGATAACACGAAGACCAAGGATTCTTTAATGGATGCCTAGGTCAAAAGCCCAACATTGAATCACACGAAAACCAAGGATTACTCGACGGTTACTAGGGCTCGAAATGACTCTGTCGTTGTCTAGGAGTTTGTACCGTATATGTGGATGCTCATGTACCTACACACCGACGAGAACGAAGTTAGTTCATGTACGTCGACTCTCGCTTGGGGAAATAATAATAAATTCGGGTGCTCGCTGGGGAATTGAGATGATGATGTCTATCTTGACTGCTGTTGGAGAAGAATATGCTTGTATATTCAACTTGTGTTGGGGAATGCGGTGTGTTCATGTAACCGATTCCTACTTGGGAAGTGAGAAACATGACTCTAGCTTTGGAATGATAAGAAGTTAGGGAATAATGTAAATGAAAACTCCCTTTCATGTGATGATCTTTAGTGATGACAAAGGCAATTCCGAAGCTTTGGTTCGAAATTTTCCACCCGACCGCCCACGCCTTTGTTCGAAATGTAGGATATTCATATACCTACAAACGCCAAAGGACAAAAAACACAAGTGCACTCTTGTAACTTGTTTTTTAGAGAAAGTATTAAAATTGAATTAATACTCCCTTTCATGTCTTTTCGCCATTTCGTCTTTGTCCTATTGAATCAAAGGATTGACGAGGTGTTACTCTTGCCTTGTGCCCATTGTATAAGGGTGTTCGTGTACCTATCAAAAAGCGGTAAGAAAACAAGTGAGTACGTGTGACTTGTTTCTTTTGTTTAGAGTATGAACGAAATTTGCTCTTGTAATTTCGCTTGTTAGAAAGGTGAAGTGGAGTTTTGGTATGGTACTTCCCTTTTATATGATCTCGTCATTGCGTCTTCGTCCGCAAGAATCAAAGGATTGACGAGACCTTGTGTCTGTTGTATAAGGTTGCTCATGTACCTATCAAACAGACGGTAAGAAAACAAGTGAGGCCATGTGACTTGTTTCTTTTTTTTTTTTGAGTGAAACGAAATTTGCTCTTGTAATTTCGCTTGTAAGAAAGGTGAAGTAGAGTTTTGGTACTTCCCTTTTATATGATCTCGTCATTTCGTCTTCGTCTGCAGGAATCAAAGGATTAATGTAATACTACTCTTGTCTTGGGTATGTTGTATGAGGTTGCTCATGTACCTATCAAACAGATGGCGAGAAACAAGTGAATTCATGAGACTTGTTTTTGTAGAGTAAGAATAGGTGAAGTCCAACTTTCTATTTTATCATTATTTTAGTTTGTTATACAATTTTGTTACCAACTTTCACTTTCATATTTATTTTGGCCAATCTTGCATTTATTCTAACGAAAGCCAAACAAGGCCTTAATATAGTCTGACCGTGTCTTATAATATTTGAGTCCCAACCTCTCATTCATTCGCCTAATAATTCACTTTACTCGTAGCAATGACCTCCCAATAGAGCATCTGACCTTCACTAATTTTGTGTATTTTGATAGCATCAGCAACTATCGTCCAACTTCTAACTCACTTAATCTGACCATTAAAATTTTAAAATAAAATAACATATGAGAGATTTTAATATTATTTATCATTTTTTTAAAAATTTTCTTCTTATTTAGTCAATAAATGAAATTGTGTATTAAGGCATGTTTGGCTTTCACGCTACAAAATTCAAGATTGCCCAAAATCAAAATAGAAATAAAAGTTGGTGATAAAATTATATAACAAACTAAATCAATGACAAAACAGAAAGTTGGCTCATAAGATCATAAATCGATATTTCGCCTTCTTCTTATTGTTATTTTTTATATCATGTACATACTACTTGCAAATTCATCGATTATTTCTCCATGGGTAACAAAATTTTGTTAAAAGGAATTTATGAAGGGGAGGGAGAGAGAGAGAAAAAGAAAGAGGGTTAGAGTAATGGTTTTTTGCTTATTTGGGCCCGTCTTCAGGGGATTGGGCGAGGCCCAACCGACTTCACACCTTCATGATCAATTTATATTATTATTCTTTCATGCGCAACAATGAGACTGGACATAGTGAATGATTGGACCCCACACCCACGCACGTTAATGACTTTGAGAAATCATTACCCGGTGATCTTCTAGTGATGATGTTTTCTTCATCCATCAGGGACTGTTCACTGATGGATTCGATAGAAAAATCTAGCCAACTTTCATACCAAATTCAAGATCTAACTTTTCGTGATGTGAATCGAGAGAGGCTACCAACCCCCGTTGATTTTACATCCCAACCTAACCCCCAAAAAAGAAAGAAATCCGGGTTATATGTTGTCAAGGCTGATTATGGGAGAGATAATCCCTCTCCACGTGTCCAATTATCCCTAGGCGGGTGGTATGGGAGTTAGCTGGAGATCACAACTCCACACATTCTCCCCTTTTATCTCTATATAAGAAATCGTTCCAAACTTACCCAATTGTGTTGTGTGCTTCAATTTCAAATTGGCATGAATAAATGTAATGCTTCTGCGTCCACGTTACCTCAAAAACCATGGCGAAACGTAGACACATAAATTCTTTCTTCGTTCCATGGAAGGGAAGGAACTTGGCGACGCTTTCATGGGAAGCTTCTGACGCCTTCTTATTTTGTCTCGTACGTTGTAATAAAGACTTGCGTGATAATCGTAAGATCCCTGTTGAGCTCCCTCGGTTGATTTTTCAATGGTCAATTTAAGATTATTCTACTAATTGTCCATTCTCCTAGGTCTCGTAAAAGTATGTGGACTGGTTTTTTGCTGTCTAATTCACACGTTTCCCTTTCACGAATCATTCTCCCCCTCTTCTTTTTCAACTTTCTTTTTTTTTTTATGAAATTCATATGTTCACACTGAAAAATTGAAGGGTATTTTGACTAGCTTGTTATTACATTATCGAAAGAAAAAGGATGTGTTACGGCTGCGCGGTTAGCTACATGCTTCTAGAAATGGGGATTCCACCATGAGTTTGAGAATGGTTTGCCCTTTCAACCTCGAGCTCTTTCGGGCAAAAACTACGTATGGGTGAATCCGATCTAACTCCCCATCACAGGATTGGCGAATCATTAAATAAAAAAGGAGTGTGCACACAATCAAATGTTCTTACCTAATTCTATGACAATGTGGGTGAGAGAGGGGTTAAAAAAAAGTCAAATAATGGGAATGCCCCCCCCCCTTCCTCTCAAACCCTCAATAATTGTACTTGTGAATTTTCTTTCGGACATCTAACTTAACACTTGGGTCATCAGTTGTCCATGCACATGAAAAACTTAAAAAAAAAGGGTTGAACTACTTTAAGAAGTAGATCACTGATCACACCAAACTTTCCTGTTTCTTATGAAGTGTCTCGATGTGCTTAAAACATCACGATGACCCATCCTAGTACCCGAAACAATTTCATAATGGTGTCAATTCACAACGTAACAACGAGCCATCAAATTCGAAGAGTTTCTTGATATCAATAAGTTTAAAAGAAAGCATTTCTCTCTTTCTCCCTTAAAAAAGAAAAAATTAAGCTTCCAAAATTTCGCGAACTTGTCACGTGGGTTTGGTTGAGATTTCACCCAGAATATAATATTGTAACTTGAATTGGGTGCAAAGCATATGGGTTTTGCTATAGTCAAAGCATTTGTTGTCATGAATCCAGTTGTAAGCTTTCCTTCGGTCGAAATTGGAAATTCATAATTCGGGGGGGGGGNGGAAGACAAGGGCTCCCTGATGATTTTCAGAGTCATTTTCAAGGAATGCAATGAATGAAACACTCCCTTTTTGGCGGATTAAAGATTTCCGGCAACTGCGCAAATCAATAGTGGGAAAGGAATGTGGCAATATCTAGGGTTTTCCCTTTTTAATCACATGGTGGGGAACTGCATGCCACTCATCGTCACCTTCATTTAAGATATCTCCAATGCTTTACGTTCTGATACAATAGTTAAGAATCCATTGATAATTATAATTTTACATTTATTACGTCTTAAATGTTGTAATATTTTTTTGTCGTTAAACATTAAAATTATAAATTATATTAATAATTTTGAAAACATAAAAATCTCTATATTTAGGGACTTAACTAGTGGCTTTAGGGCACCGTTAAAAAGAACCTTATTCGATGTCACCCGTGTCAAAAGACCATGACAACAAATAGATGGGGAACCTTTTCAACCCATGGTGATTTTACATTTATTACGATTGTTGTGATCTTTCTTTTTTTAATTAAGCGTTAAAATTATAAATTATGTTAAATAACTATGATTCATACGAAGATTCAGATTCAAATATAAGTAAACACGTTCTAAATTAATTCTTATGTCTTAGCCTTAGTAGGCCCGACTTACTCGATCTAGTCGTGGACTACTACTCTAAACGAATTTGCAGGAACATAAAAAAAAAGAAAATAAATAAAGGGTTGTATTTTATTTAATTAGTTTCTACTTATACTTATAACGTTGTACGGCAGTCAACGTCAACTATTCTAAAAGCTCGAACTTATAAATAAAAGCAAGACATATTTTATATTTTCAATTTTAATAATAACTAATGAAATCTTTTAATGCTTCGGTTGAGCTAGACCAACGATAATGGGACCGATCAACGGCATTTTTTTTTGTAGTATCCTGTTTTTATTACTCATTAATTGTTTTTTGAAAAAATGTCGATTTGTAGCATCATTTTTGTCCACTGCTTTACCTTTTATTGATTTTCTTCTTCTTTTGTCTCCTCGAACAGGCTAACTATGGGGAGGGGGATAGAGACACGCCTTGCCTTTTAACAAATTCCTTCTTTGTTTCAATTTAAAAAAAAAAAAACATTCTGGGGGTCAAACTTTGCCAATAAAAAAAGTTTTCTTCCTTTGAATCTGCCTGCCTGCTAGTTGTCCACCTTATTTTTCAACACGACAAAAAGTCGGAAGAATGGCTGAAATTTTATAAAGAAAAACATGCATCACCGCCGGATAACACAATCACTTTTATTTGACTTTTGGTTTTGGGTTCATCCATCGGATCCATTCAGTCTTAAAATCATTCTGTCGTCGCCATCCTCGGAAATATATTCTAAATTTTATTATGTTCACTCATATGCCACGGAAATATTCCCTAAGAATAGTTTTTCAAAAATGGTCGGCACCGCCAAGTGCGAATGACCTTAAAATTTTGCTAAATAATGATATGATGATGGTTTCACAAAACAACTTACCAGTCACCTCTTTAATATTATATTTTGCATTCTTAAGTATAACTGAATTTACCCGCCTTCCTTAAAATCCTCTTATTTAGAGAGGGGGGGGGGGGGCTGTGACTATTTACAATTTAATACAATGGTTCGTGCAAATTCCTTTGCAACCGCCCAAGAACTGCCATATGGGGGGAAAACACTCCTTTTGATCCGATGCATTCCTTCCAAGAGTTGTAGCCGTTTGGCCAGAACTTACCCAATGAACATGGCCTATCATAAATGTCGCCCTTTCAAGGGGCGCATGCTCGTTCATAACCGCACCTTCACGAAGCCATGCGTCCACTCCCTCTTTGGCCTACCCGTGTCCTTTCGCGAATCCTCCCCTCTTAGACCGTGTCTGTCCGTGCCCTTTTCACGTACGCCGCTTATGAAGCCTTCCGAAAGCATACATTCACCAACCACACACTCAATGTTGAAAGGTTTGCTATATAGCAAATCCAATCCCACATCGGATAGAGAAAAGAGTCCGGTCTAGTATATATAGCCTAGCGGGCTACTCCCTCTACAGCCAATTGGTTTTAGAGAGGAACCCCGCTGGGCTTGTATGCTGGGCTCGGCATATGGGCCGGTCCGGTATTCTAACATGGTATCAGAGCCCGGTTAAGCCCAGTAAAACTAATGGTGGGCCCCCCTCGCCCGTGTGGTGCGGTGCAACCCAAAAAAAGGGTGCCCGTATGTGTGGACCAGTTCAACCTAAAAAATGGTGCTGGCTTGTGGGCCCGTATGTGGGTCGCGTGTGTGGTTCGGTTCAACCCAACAAAAAGGGTGCCGGCTTGTAAGCCCGTATGTGGGCTTGGGTTTGAGGGGGTGTGTTGAAAGGTTTGCTATATAGCAAACCCAATCCCACATCGGATAGAGAAAAGAGTCCGGTCTAGTATATATAGCCTAGCGGGCTACTCCCTCTACAGCCAATTGGTTTTAGAGAGGAACCCTGCTGGGCTTGTATGCTGGGCTCGGCATATGGGCCGGTCCGGTATTCTAACACTCAAGCCGGTGCATCACCAAGACAAGCCCATTTGGGTCGTCAAGACATGTATATTTCCATGACTTACTTCACGGATATGGACCTTCTTCGGCCGATTCTATTGTTTGGATTAATAAATTCATTTCTTGTTTTCCTTATTTATTATTTTTTGTTATCTTTTTGTTAGGATTACTAAATTTCTCATTCTTCCTTTTTGTTTTAGATTGTAATCCGTTCGTCGTTCTCTTATGCTAAGAGATGCTTATTTTCTGTTTTCTATGATAGAGACGTAAAAAGAATAATTGAGATGACGAACATATATCTCGAAGTTTTTGTGTTTTACATTATATCTTTTATTTTAATTATATTTTTGTAATACATCTCTGTGTATATATTTTCAATTAATCTCGATTCTTTCCCATTAATATTTTTTAAAACAAATATAATTTTTAAAAAAATATTATATCTGTATCTGGAAGGTCAAAAAGTAGCAAATAGAAACATAAATAAATGCGTAGGCAAAATAATTAACTTTCCTTGTAGTGAATGCAAGCTTGCATGGGGTGTTAGTTGAAGAGCAAGTAATATATAGTCCGGATATAAAACATTACAAAAAGAATAGTATTTGACATATATCTCCCCACTGATCAAACCTCCAGGACTAAGTTTGAGAGGATTCGCCTACTGGGCGTCGTGCAATATTAATATAACGAAGGAAAAAAATTTATAAATAATTTCAAAATTTTAAAAATAATACTTTAAAATTAAATTTTATAAATATGAGTTAAAGTAAACGAACTCTCTTCTAAGTGAATTCAGAATTATAAAATTCTATTTAAATTTTTGGAAGGCTTACTTTATAAGTCAAAAGCAGTCAGTTGCGGGTTTTCTCTATCTTCTTCTTCTTTCGAGTAATCATCATTCTCCCCTGCACTGCCCCCTCACTCTGCTCTGATCATCCCTTCCCTTCCCTTCCCATCCCCCTTCCCTTAAGACATTCCACTGCTGTTTGTTGTTATTATTATTTGTCATCCATCACCCTCTTCTTCTCGAGCACAACAAAACAAGGCAAAAAGAAGAAGCAAACACACTCTTCCTCCTCTTCTCTTCGTTATTCTTCTCTCCCTGTTATCGCCGGAGATTCTGAATCTTTTTTCCCTATTCCCCTCGTTCCCTACTTCTCTTCCCTCCCCTTCTCCATCACCTCCCCCATTATAAATTAATCTACTCCGACCATATAACACTTACACACGTGTCCCACGTCCCTTTTGCCCAGCGGCTCTGTTTGTTCGTCTAGAAGGCCAGGCGGTGTCTTGGTTTTGGGTCTTTTTGGGAGTTTGGAGCGGTTTTCCGACGAACAGCAGAAGTTATAACAGCCGTTAGGGAATGGGGTCTCGTGGGGGGAGGGGCAGCCGGACGATGGCGGTGAGGCAGTACATGAGGTCCAAGGTCCCGAGGCTTCGTTGGACCCCCGAGCTCCACCGCTGCTTCCTCTTCGCCATCGACCGGCTAGGCGGCCAGGACAGTCAGTTTTCCTCTTTTTCTTCGCTTCTTTGAGTGGTTTATTTTTATTTCCATAATAGGGTTTCTGGGTTTGGCTTTCTAAATATTTTACATTCATTTTTGTTGGGGAATCGGGATTCGTTCAGAGGCTACGCCGAAGCTTGTTCTTCAGCTGATGGATGTCAGGGGACTCACCATATCTCACGTCAAGAGCCATCTCCAAGTAAAAACAGAAGAGAACTTTCTTTTTCATCCCATTAGCATTATTATTGTTCGATCCTTTTTGTTTATTTGGGGTTTTCTTTATTTTTGGGGGGGAGATGAAGATGTACAGGAGCATGAAGGATCACCTGAGCAGATCTGGTGGTGATAAAATTCTATCCCTCTTTGTTTGATTCCCTTGTCCTAAAAGTAAAAAACTAGTGATTTTTTCTATGTGTCTGATATATCGCCTCTTGTCGGGGTTCACATTGAATGTCGTTGTCTTTAGATAAGAGTTGCACCCCAGAAAGAAGGAAGTTGTCTTTGTCGGTTGAAAGTGTCAGATATGGTGGAAGTTCGGACAGAGATCACTACCGCGATGATGAAGATGAAGAGGAAGCCTCTGATGGATTTCCTCGTCCTCTGTCCAAAAGGTCAGTGACTCCCTTCTTCCTGTTTTCCAGTTCTTTGAACAGACAACACTGATCTCCTTTCGATGTGATTATTTTTTTTTGTTGCGGTTAGACCGAGGATGCACGAATCTTTCGAACGAGAGTGCCTGCACAGATCGACGTGGCTGGGATCCTTTGGCAATACTGTTGTGCCTCCGCATTGCAAAGTTTGGCTGCAGGACCAGGAAGGGACAGCCAGTTTCGGTTGGCCATGTGGTCAGGGCGTTGGTTCTCTGGCAGGAAAGGTGAACACTTCTGAGTTTGATCTGAAGCAGATGCCAATTCCTAACTTGCCCTTGAGACATCCTCTTGAGGAATTCGAGGAGGGGGATCTGCGAGATTGCAACCTCTCTCTGTCGCTTTCGCTGCCGCATCCCTCGACTGGGAGAAACAACTGTAGTTTTTCCGTGAGCGAGTCCAGCGAGGCCGCGATTTTGTTTTGCTCGAGGCTCAGCGATCCTTCTCATGAGATTAGTATCAACTTGGATTTGTCGATCGCCCTAGTCGGCAACTAGCATTTCTTAGAGTCTAAGATTAATCCCTTGTGCTAATTCATTCAGTAATTTTCTGTGGACGGTGGTCGGAGTTCATTTTGAATATAGCTGGATTTTAGGCTTAGGACTTAGCCGCGGCTGGATTCATTGGAGCATGTATGATTATTGGGAACTTTCGATATCACCGAATGCTCTTATGACGTCTATACAATCACAGTTCATCCTAAGGAGACTTTCTTCTGCTTGTATCGCATTGCGCAGACCATGTAGATTGCCATGTTCAAGACACTGAGTCCAGCCAACATCCAGAAAAACCGATCAAGATGGCCCTCGTTTAGGTTATCTGGGATCCATCCTGTGCTTTCTCCTTGGGCAGTGATCGCGGTAACAATCCTCAGGACAAATGCACTGAGATAGACCCCGAAAGAGATTGTCAGGAGCGCCAGTGCGCTGCCCAGGCTACGCATAGATTCTGGGGATTGTTCGTAGAAGAACTGGATCTGTCCTACAGCTGTGAATACCTCCGATGCCCCATTGAGGAAATACTGAGGTATTTGCCATAGGATGCTCATTGGCACGGGGACATCCTTATCAACAAGTCCCAACTCATTCGCTAGCCGTAAGCGTCTGATCTCGACCAATGCAGCGGCCGACATGCTCAGGACAGAAATGAAGAGTCCAATCCCCATGCGCTGCAATTCTGAGAACCCCTTCTCTCTGTTGCCGGTGAATCTCCTCGCTAGAGGGAGAAGGAGTCTGTCATAGACGGGTATCCAGAAAATCACGCTGATGGTGTTTGAAATCACGAGAGATGCAGCTGGGATGGTGAAAGAGCCGACTGTCCTGTTCATCATCATCCCCTGCTCGATGAACATGGTGGACATCTGGGAGTGGACAGTGAAGAAAACGATCCCCGTAGCCCAAATGGGAAACATCCGGATCAGAATCTTCAGTTCCTCGACCTGGGTCACTGTGCAAAGCCTCCATCTGTTTGAGAAGTCCTCGTTCTTTGTCTCAGCATCCGTGACAACAGCGGCCTTGTCAAGGGACAGGTATCCATCGCTGTGTTGGAGTCTTCGGCTCCCAGAGATGGTGGAGTCCCTGTCTTGTGTCTCGTATAGCTGACAACTGTCTCCAGGGAGCTTTACGTTACGCTTAAGGAATGCGGCCACCACAACTTGACACATTCTTGTGAAAGGACTCCCTCCTGGTTTCTGGAACCGATACATCAGAGTGCCGGTAAAGAAGCTAGCAACGGCGATCCCCATGAACAATGTAGGAATACCAAACCCCAATCCCCAGCCGATGTTCTCTTGAATCCACACGATGAGAGTGCTCGATGCGAGTGCACCAGTGTTGATAGAAAAGTAGTACCAGTTAAAGAAAGACGCTTTTCTCGCCTTTTCTTTGGAATCTGTGTCATCAAATTGATCGGCTCCAAATGACGGGACACACGGCTTGATCCCCCCGGTGCCCAAGGCAATGAGATAGAGCCCGATGTAGAATACTGCATACTGGGTTGCAGTCGTGTTGGGACAAACTGAATCCACACACTCCAGTGGCATCAATCCAGGGACGGTTGTGGACAGTGTCAGTGTAAACATGCCCTGCAGAAAGTGAAATCCAATCTTATGTCAGACGAAATGAGCCCACAAGTACCTAGGAGAGTGCATCGAAAACTACCGTGAAGTGTATAATCGAGAAGATGGCAATCGTCCGGTATCTTCCCCAGTAAGCATCGGCTAGGATGGCTCCAGCAAGTGCCATAAGATAGCAAGTGGCAGCCCAGGTAGAAACTGTGACTGCGGCGGGGACCTTCCCTTGGTGTAGTTTGCCGGTGAGGTACGTGACGAGATTAGTCCCAATGCCATTGAATGCCAAGCGTTCACAACATTCAGTCCCTGCAAGGTATGATTAATGGGATACCGGCTGGACAATTCTCGATCACATTTAAGAAAAAGGCTCAATCAATTATCTGACTTGCTACCTAAGATAAACGGGACTGATTTCCAGTTTCCGGTGGTCGTCCGTAGAGCCGGTGTCCCTCTTACATCCACAGAGCCATCTCTGGTTTGCAGGCTGCCACCATGGTCCTAAGAACGTTTCGTCGATCACCACATCATTAAGAACAAGCGGACTATGTCACATGCAAGCGACCTACCATCATCTCATCGGAAAAATAAGATCATTCGAAACCCGAATTGACGAAAAGAAGAAAATTAAGGACAAGCATAACACACAGGCAATGGCCCAATCTCCTCCAACAGCGGCGTCTTATCTCCTCGATCACCCTCCATCATACGAAAACCTCTCCCCTTTGGCGATACGACGAAGATTCTGCAGACAAGCTCAGCTTGTTACGGGACAAACGCAAATGGAATGAGATCTTAGTTCTGAACTTGTGTTGTTCTCTCGCTAGTTTTCTTTCCTTCCCTCTGAACGTAAGGAATGAGATCAGACCACAATGAAAATGGAGTCAATTTGAGGTGACGAGGTTTTACTTCCCAAACCGTCGTATGTTGTTTTTTTGTGGGACAACATAAATACAAAAAAGCGAAAAAGAAACACTACGTGTTAGGTAAATTAATATCCTTGCTGTTTTACAAAAAAAAAAATCATAATTGTTTCTGGAGAGGCTTGTAATTACGAAATTATTTTGAAATTATTTTCTCTCATAGCGTGAAGTTTGTGGTCAGTATAAAAAAAACATTTTTTTATTGTGAATTACTAAAGTTCGTAATTTTATAAAGTTTCTAAGGGAAAATTTTTTAATAAGAGCATCGACGAATCCCTCTATGAAAAAATTGTGAAATTTATTGAAACTTTGTCCTTTTGTGAAATTAATGTCGTCTGAATAAGAAGTGTGCTTTTTTTCCATAAATGGAGCAAATCTTGGAAATGAACTTTATTCCCATTAAATTTTTTGCTTAATAAAGTTTATATATCAAGGTTTCCAAATCCAAACCACATAAGAGGACTATGAAACGGGACTTAAACAAGATCAAAAGACAAGGAGGAGGGGTAGAGGGAAAAGGAACTTCGAACTAGAACCTCATGTGCGAACTGACCAAAGAATCCCAAATTGACCTCATACGTCGGATTTGAAACCGAACGTAATCACTTCTGCTGGAAGACCTACCCACCATAGTCAGGTGTCCTATTTAGATAAAGTCCGAATTAAAACTCCGAAAAGCGGATAATTCCCGCGTCGGAAATGGATCGCGTCGGAAATATTAGGCATGAACACTCACAGGGATTCGGATGTGGTCGCTAGTAAATGAAATAGATGAATTGCATTAATCAACAATGTCAAAACAATGTCTTACAAATAAATTAAAAAGCTTATAGCCATAAAAAAAAATAAAGTTGATGAAGCGGATGGTGGTGACACCGTAGACTTGCTGCCGGCGCCGTAGACTTGCGGACTGGAGTGGTAGAATTTGGCTTCTGGAGGGATGATGGAAGGAGTATGGTTGAAGGTAATGATGGATCTGGATGCCTAATGGTGCAGTGGTGGCGGAGTTTTGGTGTCGAGGTTTGCTCACCATGACGATGGAGTGAAGGCGGAGATTGGCTATTAGAGCTACGGTTGCTCACTCTGATGGTGGAAGTGAAGACCAAGAACCCTTGCGAGCTCACCCAGGTCGGGGTCTGGACGTCTGCTAACTAAAACTAAAGGGTTGACGATCAATGCAAAGTATGTCTTGGTTTGATTGTTGTGTCTGACTAAGGAGGATCTTCTCCCTTTTATACTAAATCTTAGTGTGCCTGGGATGTTTGACACGTTCTCAAAGTATCTTCCCAGGTCGTGGTCCTCCTAACTGACTTCCAGAAATCTCGGTGACAAATTGATCCTGGTAGACATGGCTTTTATCGACATAGTCTATCAGTTTGGACTCGCGTAGACTTAACAGCTTCTCTTTTTTATATCAAATCAGATAAATGGAGACGTGTCCCCAGATTTTCTCCACTCGAAGATCGTTTCAAATCATGGGAACGTGGCCCCATAATCTTTTTTCGAAAATCTCGGAGTCAAGATCTTTTCTGATCTTCGTAGACTCTGACCTTAACGGTCCTTCGTAGACTTAGTATTTCCCTGGCGGGTTCACATAACAATGGGCTTGTAAACACTCTTAATGACCCCTGGACCTATGGGCTCCGTGTAAAATGGGCCCAAAACTTCTTGTTATTGTCTTGATAGACTTGATATGGGTCAGCATAACTTTGTTCATAAAATGGCCTGAATTTATGGGCTCATCATAATTAGGCCCGAGATTTTGCCTGCCAACATAGTTGCAAAGGCTGCCACGGAACAAAACAATCAAAACGGAGATTCAAATGACCCGCATAAAGGCTTCGAAGTTTGGAAATATCGAAACTGTGGGTGCACACGAAGATCAAATGCATACTTTATTTCGAGTTTAGTTTAATCAGTTCTTGAACCGATCACTTGATTAATAGGGATTTGATTGTTTTAATACTTGGTTGAACTTTAAATCATTGCTCGTGAGATGATATTTTACTTACTCTTTATTACTTGTACGATCGAGTGCACTTGCGATTTGCCACCCTGACTATTTTCTAGAATTTAACCAATATAATTCGAAATTGTTATATAATATGAATTATGTTTTAATAATAATTGCCAAAATTACGAAGATCATTCTTTTTAGATTCCAAATTTTTCATAAATATTAAAGAGTTTGACTTTGTTACACTAAGGGGGTGAATTAGTATTAAATTCCAATTAAGGATTTTTAACTCCTTTTCGACAAACCCGGCAGCGGAAAAAATCTTTTGTAAAACAGAACCGTAGAGACATATTTCTGTAAGACAAAACGTATAAATGTTATTGTGATTTGTTTGATGCACGCAAGACTTTTATGTAGTTCGACAACTTGCCTATATCCACTCTTCAACTAGAATTTGGATAGTTATTACTCGGACGTAACGTAGTAAAGATTACAAAAAGTGATAGGTAACGTAGTAGCGATTATAGAAAGTGATATGAGATCGACGTTCTACAGCACAGACTAGAAGGTTCTGCACCAAAGATGACTCGTTGTACAACATAGACTGTAAGGTTCTGTGCCAAGTGTGTGAACCTTCTACAGCACAGACCAAAAGGTTCTACACTACAGATAACTGAATTTCACAGCACAGACCATAAGGATCTGTACCACAGTGACTTGGTGCACGTGTTTCCATGACTAACAAAAGTAATCGATTGTCAGACGTTTCTCTTAGGCGGTGTCCTCTCCTACACATCAACCTGCCGTGACTTCCTCCGAAACTTTTCGCTCCGGCGGCGTCTCTACCCGCACAGCAACCGGGTGCGACTTCCACAAGACTTTTCACTCCGGCGGCGTCCCCATCTACACAGCAACCTACTGCGACTTCCCTTGCACGATCCCTCAAGATCTCGACTGAGCAAACACAAAACCCTTGCCCAAGGTTCTCTTGTGTGGTCCCTCGAGACTACGGCTAAGCAGACACAAAATCCCTGCCCAAGGTTATCCTGCACACACAGAATGTTACACCACAGAAGCTGGTCAGTCCCTCACCTTTTGTGCTCCCTGGGTATCTGCCCTTCTCTCCGGCCACTGTACGTTGGCCACGCTAGCGACCTACCGCACGCCTCCACCAACGTCTCCCGCAGCTTCCAATCGAGTCCCTCGTGGCCCCCGAGTGACCCTCCCAGAAGTCTTCACCAACAATACAGCCTTCTGCAGCTAACGTCCCTCGTGTGTGACTAACAAGACTTAAACAAACGAAAAATTACAAGCTCCAACGTCTGACAAATGTTTCTGATGTTTTTTTTTGTACTGTTTACAATACAACCGAATCCTATTTATACACCATTCCAAAACACTAAGCATAGAAGGTATAATTTACTAATATAGCTTCTACATTTAGATAGAAAATGAATAAATCAATTATATTAATTCCATTAATATGCAAATGATATCTCTCATTGGTAAGTATCTGTTGGGGATGAGATCTGACTAAAATCAATTGATTTAACCAAATCTCCATGGATAATCATTGCAGAAGGTTACAGGTTATGACAACCTTCTATGTATGAAAATAATAAAAATTAACTTCCACGATTTATTTTATTATATTCATTCGTTTATCTTGATGAATCTGGACAAATGACTTATTTTTGATATCCAAAAAAAATTATAAATGGAAGATATGATTCGTACGACATATATTCAATCATATAAAACCTTTATAAATAGAAAATTTATTTCCTTCAATTGGAAATATATTATTCTCTTTTTTTATTGGGTAACGAAATCATTTGACTTTGATCAAATAATTGTCCTGATCAACTTGAATAATTCCCATGGAATATTCACATTTAATTTCGTAATTAATTATTAATTACAAAAATATTTCTTTATAGAAGGTTCTCATCAGGAGTAGCTTCTATCGTGTAGAGGGTTAACTTCTGTTTCGCAGAAGGTCAATGCTCATCATCAAAACCACTTCAACCATCTCCCCATTTTTGATGATGACAAAACATTTATCGTTGAGGGAAATATTTTTGCAAGTAACTCTCCCCGACTCCCACTAAATAGTGGTACGAGTCTTGTATTTTACAGAACCATATGGTTTCTGTCAAACAGAGCATATAAGCTTCTTTTATAGAAAAGTTGTTCACAGAGCACAAGGCTTATGTGATGTAACGTTCTGTATGTGTAGGATAACCTTGGGCAGGGGTTCTGTGTCTGCTTAGCCGTAGTCTTGAGGGACCACGTAAGAGAACCTTGGGCAAGGGTTTTGTGTTTGCTCAGTCGAGATCTCGAGGGATCGTGCAAGGGAAGTTGCAGCAGATTGCTGTGTAGGTGGGGACGCCGCCGAAGTGAAAAGTCTTGTGGAAGTCACACCGGGTTGCTGTGCAGGAGAGATGCCGACGGAGCAAAAAGTCTCGGAGGAAGTCACGGCAGGTTGATGTGCAGGAGAGAACACCGCCTGAGAGAAACGTCCGACAATCGGTTACTTCTGTTAGTCATGGTAACACGTGCACCGAGTCACTTTGGTACAGAATCTTACGCTCTGTGCTGTGAAATTCAGTCATCTGTAGTGCAGAACCTTCTAGTCTATGCTGTAGAAGGTTGATACACTTGGTACAGGACCTTACGGTATGTGAAAGGATCGCAAGTTCAAAACTTTTTAAAAACTCCATTTATTTGCTCAACACGTACAATAGTCCATTACAGTACGGTAACAATTTGACTTAAAAGAAAACCCGCAACTACTACGCTTCCACAGCGCGCACTCATGTAGTTGTCTAGCCCTGCAAGGGACTTACATTTATCAAGACATTCAAAATTGCACAGCCATACAGGAAAAATTCCTACTCTTTTGAACCTTTGTCCGTCCACAGTTTCCTATCACAATTTCCATTCCAAACCGCCCCGCATTCGGCCTTTCACACTCAGCCATTATGCGGGGTTTAACTAGCTCCTTTGGGCTGTTCTCGCCTTCTCCAAGAAGGTAAGGACCGAGATTCCCAACTCCTTTAGGACTCCCTACAAGGGCAGCCCAAGGTTGCTCGAAGCGTCCGCTTCGCTCGCACTCGCTTTGACCGAGTTTCACCACTTGTCACCACATTCGTCCGCTCCCCGCTCGGCACACATTGGCCGATTCTTGCGGGGTTCTTTCCAGCCCTTATGGCTATCCCTTCCGCCTCCAACGAGGCAAGGGTTGAGGTTTCTTAACCCCTATAGCGTGCCCTTCAAGGCAGCCCCATATTCGCCCGAAGCATCCACTTCATTCGTGCTCGTTTCGACCGAGTACTTACCTACTACGGTCTTATTCCTCCCAACCACCCCCGAGCATAAGCTCCGTGCTTCCCTTGGCACGAGAGATCAGCCTTCTCGGCTCTCTCAAGACCCCATTCGGGTCCCTCATTCCAGCCCCATGGCCGCTTCCTTTTCCGAGACCTTCTTTACACGATTCCGCTCCTTGAGCGGATATTCGGGTACATCCTTGAGGGAGGCTTCCCCATGCCTTTTTCCCTCCTCGGATTCCTACCCTTTCCCAGCCCCATGGCCGGGTTCCAACCCTTCACGGGTCGCACACACTCAGTTTTCCAGCCCCACGGCTGCTCTGCTTCCGAGACCCAAGTCTCGCAATTCCGTTCTTTACTCGCCTATTTGGGTCCATCCTTGGGGAGGGCTTTTCCATGCCGTTTCCCCTTCGGATCCTCCCTCCGTTTCCAGCCCCCAAGGCTGAGTTTAATTCCGAGGTCTTGCCTCGTGGTTTCCGCTTTACTAACGCACAACCGGGTCCGACTCCTCGGACTTAGTTATCTCAACCTCCCGTCCACCCCCGAGCTTGTTTCCCGTGCCTCATTCGCACGAAGGGCAGCCCTTCCTAGGTCCCCAAGGGACTCCGTCTCAGCCCCATTCCAGCCTACTTCGGCCGAGTATGTTCCGAGACACCCGTCTCGTGAATTCCGCTCTATGATCGTTATGTTGGGTCCAACCTTGAGGGGGCTTCACGTGGCCTCACCCTCCTTGGTTTTCCCTATTTTTCCAGCCTTAAAGGTCGCTTATTTTTCGAGGTTCAAGCCTCGTAATTCCAGCCCCCTTGGCCGATTGCGTTCCGAGACACATGTCTCGCGCATTCCGCTCTACGAGCGCTTAACCGGGTCCATCCTCGGAGGAGGCTTTCCCATGCCTTCCCCTCCTTGGATCCTCCCACCATTTCCAGCCCGAAGGCCGCATATTTCCGAGGTCCAAGCCTCGCGTTTCCAGCCCCTTGGCTGCGTACATTCCGAGACATACGTCTCGCGCATTCCGCTCTACGAGCGCTTATCCAGGTCCATCCTTAAGGGAGGCTTTCCCGTGCCTTTCCCCTTCTCGGATCCTCCCCAATTCCAGCCCTAAGGCCGATTTCCATCCCATTCCAGCCCGAAGGCCGCGTGTATTCCGAGACCTCGTCTCGCGATTCCGCTCTTAGAGCGCGTATTCGGGTCCATCCTTAAGGGAGGCTTTCCCGTGCCTTTCCCCTTCTCGGATCCTCCCCCATTCCAGCCCGAAGGCCGATTTCCAACCCCACACGGGTCGCACACACATTTTCCCTTTCGTTCCGTCTTTCGACGCTTATCAGCCACAACATTCCATTACCCATTTCAACGGGCTTTGGGGCGGCTTCCCTTTTCTCCTAGGGTCCGGCCAGCCCCAAACCCACTCCTTTTCACCGTCCACAACCCATTACAACGCAACTAAATAAAGAGCAAAGGCGTGGGGGGTTACCTTTTCATGCCTCGGCGTAAAACCGGGCCGATCCTAGCCGTTTCCTCGCGGCTTCCGTCCCCGAGGGTTGCCTTAGCACTGTCATCGGTCTTGAGCTAGCTCGGCGCCTCCTTTCCTCACGCGGAGATCCACCACGTCGGCCTTGCTTCCATCCCTTAAGCTCGGCCGTCCCTTCTTCCTCCTCTTTCCTCCTTCCCCCCTTCTCTTTTTCCTTTTTCCCCAAGAATGGGCGTGGGAAATGGGTATGAGGGAATGGGGGGCTTCGGATCCCCACATGGGGCATTATCCCCCTTCATTCACCGAGGGGCCCCTACCCCTTGAAAGGACACCCCCAACATATTTTATTAATTTATTTCTTTCACCTCCAAGGGGGCCCCTACCCCATCTCATCAAAGGGCTCATATTCATTCTTATTTCCCCAAGTTGAATCCAAGGGCTAATATTAAAACTTGTTCCCCAAGTTGGATCCAAGGGCTATTATTTCTCCTTACTTTTCTCATCCAATGGCCCATGTTGCTCTCGGGTGGGCGCCCCCTTTTCTTTCCCGGACGTCCCCCCTTGAGCCCCCCTTGGACCCCCCTTGGGTCTCCTCTGGGCTCCCTCTGACCCCCTTGGGGTCCTCTCTGGGCGCCCCCTCGGCGTCCCCTGGGCGTCCTCTGGGCGACGTCCGTCGCCCTTGGGGTCGGCCGCCGTCGACCTCAGCTCCATTTATGACGCCCCTTGGGCGACTAACTTCACTCACGATTATCTTGAGATCTAAGCCTTATCTCAAAAATTTAATCCATCCTAAACGCCTCCTAATGACCTCCTTAAGACCCCCGAGGCGTTTAATTTCGATTCCGGGTCGGGCCATTTTTCGGCAGAAACGACCCTCGAGGATGCCCTCCGGGCGTCCCGGGCGTGCCCTGGGGTCGGTGGCCATCGCCCACTGATCGACCCCGCATCGCCCTCCCGAAGGCATCCATGATCGACTTTCTCTCTCTTCACCGTTTGAGGTCTGGGCGTGCCAAGGGCAGCGACTGTTGCCCCTCTGTCGCCCCTCAGACCTCTAGGGACGCATTCCTGTCGCCCCTCCAGGGTCGCCCTCTGATCGAGTTTCTCTCTCTTCACCATTCGAGGTCTAGTCGTACCAGAGTCGGCAGCCATCGCCCCCTGGGCCAGCGGCCATCGCCCACGCCCCGACCCTTACCGACCTTCCTACCACCCGATCTACGACCCATCTCCAAATTCTAACACCCACTTCGGGCCTTATTTCGCGCCCTCTATCACCCCGTATACGTTCCGGGCCGATCCAAGGACCCTCGATTTTGGGCATTCCATGCCCCTTGGTCGTGCCACCTTACCCGCGCACACCCTCACTCGCGCACATGCGTCAACCCCACTTACTCCTCCATTTTACCTTAGCTCATGCACCCCTCAATTACTCATTTTTATTCACGAAATTTTGGGTCGCTACAGTATGTGTTGTACAACGAGTCACCTTTGGTGCAGAACCGTCTGGTCTGTGCTGTAGAAGGTCGATCTCATATCATCTTCTATAATTGCTACTACGTTACGTCTGAGTGATAACCATTCAAATTTTCATAATTTTTAAATTTACTGGAAAAGTATTTTTCGTTAAGTTGTTCAAATATTATATTTATTATTTTTATAATTATTATTTAAATAGTATTATATTGGTAAGTTACGACCCGGGTAAGCGTATGTTTCATGTAAAATCAGTAACCAATCGAAATCGGTATAGGGTCAGTGTTAGTATAAATTCTCGAATAAATTGGATAGGTTCTAGAAAACTTACCTAGAAAACCTAAAACCTAACGTAATATATTTCAATACATAATTTATATAATTATTTTTAAAGAATGAAGAAGCGAAACCATGTGAAAGGTAGTGGAGAGCGAACGGGGCAAGTTCATTATTTATTTTTAATCCAATAGTTAAAGTTGATTCCTCTACGTGAGTACTGATGATAAAACTAAGCAAAGAGTCTCACTAATGAACATTATTCCTAATAATGTTTTATTTGTTTCATGTTGTTACCGATATTATTTACTGGCAACTTTAGTTGGGCCGACTCCGACATGATATTATTATCTGGGCTTGTAAAGAAGTCGTAATGCGTCCATGGGCTCATTACTAATTAATTGGGCCTAATATAATAGGGGACATGCCCGGCCCATTTTAGGCCCGGCCTCTGTCTTGGCTGTCCCAGAAGTTTGGCCCCGACCTACACCTACCTGAGTCCTAGACATAATGCCTTGGTTGCGGTACGATATAGTGCACGGGGTCAGATTTCCATAGCGTATTTGTTAGTCAATATTACGCGTAAGGCACGTATTTTAACTTGAACGTAATACTTATTCCATGAGGAGAGGAGGGGTGGTTGATTATTTTGTGTTTTAATTTCGCAAAACGTTTTAATATATCCAACTCATTTAATCATAACATACGATGTTAACGTACATTAAATACGTGGTGCTTTAATGCCCGCGTTCGTATGGTCATCAGCGACTCGTTCAAGGCGTCGATTTTTGCGATTTGTTTTGACCCATCCGATTAATTAGTTTCCGCGGACAAATGGAAGACTTTATTGGGATCCCAAGAGAGAAACCCAAAATTAATAATATTAACGTAATAAATAATTGAATTTGGATCTTAATTTCATGATACATGGTTATCGAAATAGTAGCAAGCGATGGTTTTTTCTTTTTTATTGTGTATTTTTTTTTCTTCATTTAGAAACACAGAAACCCCAACAAAATTTTGATGGATTGACATTTGAGAAGTTGTCCCAAGGGGGGTGGGTTTCGTGAGCATAGGGGTGTTCAAAATTATTGGAGACTTGTCGATGACTATGTCCAGACTTAAAAGGACAGGGCCTGAAATAAACCCTCGATAAGTAAAAGTACGTTGTCCGTCCCCATGGTTTTTGATCGGGTCGTGTTGATGAGGTAGTAGGGACAGAGGGTATCCTTTCGGTCTTAATTGGGATGCTAAAGAGAAATGTTACATCAACTATGTCGATGTCACGTCCCCAAGAAAAAGGGGTCAAATTTTTTATAAATTCGAGTTTATTGATTATTATTATTATTGGTCGGGGGAGTTGCTGTCTGGGGAAAGATTCAACTGGTTCAGGGTTTACCCCGCGTCACAAAATGATCATCCACGAAATAAAGAGGGTGGTTCGAGAAACTCGGTACAAATCACGGAACTGCCCATTCACATGTTTTATATTGTAATCCCCCCCTAAAACATGCTACCAATTACAATAACACTTTTTGAATACTGATCATTTGTACATACACATAAAAAAATGCATGTCCTATGCGTGCACGACGTAATCGAGTCGGTCACGATATGAATATCTGACCAAGTCCGTCGAACACATCCACAACGATTTGAGCCGTCGTCCCTAGATTCATTCGGTAATCGCACTAAAACATAAGTTGTTGGTGCAAATTTCATATATTCCGAGGGGAGAAATCTTTAGTTTCATTCAAATAACACCCCCGTTCTGTCGTCAATCGTCAGCAACGTTTGCGGCCGATCGACCGACCGACCGGTCCAAGACTTTCTATTATCATTTTTTGACAAAGTTAAAAATTCAACTTTTTTTTTCTTCTTTAATATCCGAAAGATGTGAACAGACCGCTCTTTCTTATTAAAAAAAACAAATAAATAAAACTCTCCAGAACTTTAGGGATGATATTTCAAATTGAATATGTGACCTTCTCAATCATGACACACATTAGTTGTAAACCAGGGGTTTTAGTTATGTGAACAGCCCCCCAAAGCCAACTACTACTTTTAGTCGTTCAATCTTCATTTTCTTTAATAGAACTTTCCATTCCTCCTCATTTGACCACAGCAAAATTAGAGGGATTTCTTCTTCTTTTTTTTCTTTTCCTTTTGGGTATTCCCTCGGTCTTTATTCTCCACAATCTAACTAATCTAATCTAATCTAATCTATGTGCATGTTGGCCCCTCCCTTTCCCTTCTTGCCCATGGATTGCCTTAAATCCAAGATCCCCAATCAATATTTTCACCCATACTCAATTTCCTTTATGAAAACTTAGTAATATCCAATGCCCCCACCTAAGAAATAGGTAACACTGAAATTAAATTCCCGAGAACTTGAAGCAGAAGGATTTGCAGGTAAATGTTATTCCACAAGGAAAGAAACTAATAAAAACAAATGGAGATTATCAAAACTCGAAGCCGGGGGATCAAGTCAAAAGGTCAAATCCAAGTCCACACCGTCGATCTCGGCGAGCCGATTCAATCGGACGGTCCAGATTCATTACCGCGTTTCCGCCTGCCTTCCTCGTTCTCTCTTCTCTTCTGACCTTCCTCGTGCCGTGTCCGAACGCGCCCCCCAACTCAGCCCCTCCACTCCAAATCCCATTTGCAAGAAGGATTGCTATATATACCGACCAACTCACCCACCCCGTTCTTCACCCTCATCCGAGCATCAATACCCAACCCTCAAAATCTTACCTTTTTCCCTCCCTTCCCCCCTCCCCGATCGTCTATTCCACGATGGTGCTTTCGAAGACTGCGTCTCAGTCCGATGTCTCGATTCACTCCACCTTTGCTTCCCGCTACGTCCGGGACTCCTTGCCAAGGTACAGGACTGGATGCCGGTTTTAGATGTGGCTCTGTTCATGTGAACTATCGCAGGGCGTTCCGATGTGGTTATTTGATTTGGTTGCGGTTTGCAGGTTTAAGATGCCAGAGAATTCTATACCGAAGGATGCGGCTTTCCAGATCATTAACGACGAACTGATGCTCGATGGGAACCCGAGGTTGAATCTGGCTTCTTTCGTGACGACGTGGATGGAGCCAGAGTGCGACAAGCTCATCATGGACTCCATCAACAAGAACTACGTCGACATGGATGAGTACCCAGTCACCACCGAGTTGCAGGTTCGAGAGGGTTCGCTTTCTTGTTTCTTCTGTTAGAATTCCGACCATAAAAACATTCGGATTTTGGAAGTAGCTCCGCATCGTATGTCAGTTGGCATCTGTGTTCATATCTTTATGTGGCGTTTTTTATGCAGAATCGATGTGTGAATATGATCGCACATTTATTCAATGCTCCACTCGGAGAATCAGAGGCCGCCGTTGGGGTTGGAACGGTCGGGTCATCTGAGGCTATAATGCTCGCTGGGCTTGCCTTCAAGAGGAAGTGGCAGAACAAACGTAAGGCTGAAGGGAAACCTTACGATAAGCCCAACATCGTCACTGGCGCGAATGTTCAGGTGAACCATCAATTGAGCTTATGTGGATTCCTGCTTCAATGGCTGGTCTTACTGGATAATCGGGTGACAAGCCAGTGGTGATGACAGGCTAGATAGAGTTTCACTAGTAATGGAACTGATGAGATGTCTCCCTGCAGGTGTGCTGGGAGAAGTTTGCTCGTTATTTCGAGGTCGAACTCAAGGAAGTGAAACTGACGGAGGGTTACTATGTTATGGATCCCGTGAAAGCTGTGGAGATGGTCGATGAAAACACCATCTGTGTTGCAGCGATTCTTGGGTCCACCCTCAATGGAGAGTTTGAAGATGTCAAGCTGTTGAACGATCTATTGATAGAAAAGAACAAAGAAACTGGGTACGTGTTTATGTCGAGTGAATCATCTTCAAGCTGTCGCATTGAAAGTTAGAATTCTGTGGAGTTCTCATCGATGACCTGATCTCTTACATGGCTTACGTGTTATTTGATTGTCCTGCAGATGGGACACCCCAATCCATGTTGATGCAGCGAGCGGTGGATTTATTGCTCCGTTCCTGTACCCCGAGCTCGAGTGGGATTTCAGGCTTCCGTTAGTGAAGAGTATCAACGTCAGTGGCCACAAGTATGGACTCGTTTATGCTGGCATCGGCTGGGTTATCTGGAGGAGCAAGGAGGACTTGCCGGAAGAATTGATCTTCCACATTAACTATCTTGGAGCTGATCAACCCACATTCACCCTGAACTTCTCCAAAGGATCGAGTCAAGTTATTGCTCAGTACTATCAGCTCATCCGCTTGGGTTATGAAGTAAGTTTAACTGTCATGAGTACCAATTCGGAGTTTGAGCTCGGTCACGAATTCGAGAGAATTGACCGCCGATTTGATAACTCGCAGGGTTACAGAAATGTCATGGACAATTGCCATGAAAATGCCATGGTGCTGAAGGAAGGACTCGAGAAGACTGGATACTTCAACATCGTGTCCAAGGACGAGGGTGTTCCCCTCGTGGCCTTCTCCCTCAAGGACAACTCCTGCCACGACGAGTTTGAGATCTCCGAGATGCTCCGCCGCTTCGGATGGATCGTGCCCGCGTACACCATGCCGGCCGACGCCCAGCACATCACCGTGCTCCGCGTCGTCGTGAGGGAGGACTTCTCCCGCACCCTGGCGGAACGCCTCGTGATGGACATCACCAAGGTGATCCACGAGCTGGATACCCTTCCCGCCAGGGTGAAGGCCAAGATGAGCATCCTCTGCACCGAGGAGAACGGGAAGAACGGGAGCATGGTTAAGAAGACAGAGATCGAGACCCAGAGGGAGATCACCGACGTGTGGAAGAAGTTCGTGATGCAGAGGAAAGCCGGAAAGAACAAGGTCTGCTAGCGACTTCGATCTCCATTCCGCGGCACAACCCGCATCATCGTCACCCGGGCTTACCACATTTCCCAGCGACATTACTTACACATAAAAACTTGTGTTCTGCCTTCCCTTCTACCATTCTTATTTCTTGTTTCGCCTTGAGGTTAATTAGTGTCATGAGCACTGAGTTTTGTACTATCCAACCAATACAAGTGAGAATCAACGTCTTATATTTTTGTCGGTCATTCAAACCTAAGTGCTGCTGTCAAACATGTAAGAATGTGAGCAGGCTCAGACCCGCCCCAGGTCAATGTGTCCAAAACCCATGTCTTATGAGGAGGGGCTCAAGGGATGCTGCAGCTGCTGCTGTGCCCTGTGCTGTTCCTCCAATTCCTGTCTGCCTGCCACAAAAGAAATCTCAAAAAAGAAAAAGGAAAAAAAGCAACTTTGGACCCATCAGAATTTGCTTGAGATGACCCCACAATGTGGAAAAGAAGGGATTTTCTCAATTGCAATATAATATATAACTCACAATTACACTAAGCAATATGCAGGGAAAAAGGGAAAGCTGAAATTTCAAATTCCATTGTCTCCCTCCCCAAACACACAGGAAACATTTTCAATCATCAAATCAAACAAACATCAACTCCCCTGTTCCTTGTCTTCTCCTTCTACTTCCTTTCCAAATTACACCAACAAAAAACAGCAATCCTTGCTAATCAATCATAACCAAAACTGCACCAGTGATTATCATTGTTCATCATCCCAATGGGAATGAAAAAGAAAAACTCCCAACTCCCGGTTGACTGACCCAGTAGTAGTAACAGTAGCTACCTCATCCCTAGATTTCCTAAGACCATGGATTAGATACATGGAAGATGGAATCTCTTACGGTCAGAGGGTGTAAATATGGCAAGTGAGGAGTACAAATAGGCCTCTTCCCTAGGTTTAGGGCTGTCTCTTATACACATCTAGATGTGTATAAGAGACAGCCCAACCTTCCTTTCCCTGCCCTTTTGCCTTTTGTCTTTCCTAGTCTTTGTCTTTTTTTAGGGGACTTCATTATAGTCCTGGTGTCTTTGTCTGAACCTCCTCTCCTCTTTTTCGGTCATCAGCCATGGCTACTCCACCCTGCCTCTCGCCCTTCGAGCTGGAATCCGCCCGTTACTTTGTCGATGAAGACGGCGGCGGCGGCGATGACTTCTCTTCCGGGTATCTCGAAGATGCCCTGCTTGAGTTCGGCGACAGGTCCAAGCGTCGCAGGTTATCGTTCTCCTCTTCCGACCGCGCTTTTCTGCTGGTAATAAGGCGGACAACATCGTAGGACCATCTCTTTATTTTTTATTTTTTAAAAAAGGAAATTCCTTGTAATGAAGAAGAAAATAAGTGTGCTCTTTGCTTTTCTGTTTGGCAGGGCTACGTGAATTCCGGCACCCAGTGCAACTTGCCTTCGCAGGACTACCGCCACCTTTCCTCGACCGAGATCAGCAGAACCACTGAAGTCACGGGTTAGACGAGGATCCGGAACAGATTTTAGTTCTCTGTCTGCTGAAGTGGTAGTGCGACGGTGTTCAGTGTGTGTTTGGTTTTGTAGATGATCTGGGAGGGATTTCTGTTTTGTTCGGTGAGGAAGAGACCATGAATGCAGCAAGTGAAACTCAGGCATCGTCCGAGGATGCGACGTCCTTTTCGTCTCTCGATTCCTCGACATGCTACCCCATCTCACATGCTCGACGAATTCCCAACGCCCCACCTTCTGGTAAGTTCACTCAGTGAGACCAACACAATCATTGTGAACCACACCTAAGCAGAGGGTCGACCCTTTTTACTGTTTTCTGTGTCGCAGGAATTGCCGGTTGCCTCCTAGAGACGGAGAAGAGGGATAACCCAGGGGTGATAAAAGGGGTGGCGTATCCGTTCGCGCTGGTAAAGCCGGGAGGGTCAGAGGACGACGTGACGCTAGAAGACATCAACGCGAGGATCCTGATGACACCGTCGCGGCCAGTGAGGCATCCAGTAGGGGATTTCGCAGGCCGGCCGTACGGGGGTGGCCCGGGGCTGTCAGGGAAGGCGGTGGTGGGGCTAACCAGGGTGAACACTCAGGGAGGGAGGGGGTCGATTACCATTATCAGGACCAAAGGCTGATTTGCTATATTAAACAGCTTAATTACTAAATTAATAGCAGTTAATGTTCAAAGGCAAGGTTTTGATGCAACTGATTTTGGTGATTAAAAGAGATCAAAGGTTGGAAAAGCAAAAGGATGATTTTGTAAATTCATTGGGGGGGGTGGGGGAGGGCAATGTTTCTTGTTTTTTTTTTGCTTCTTTTTCTGGGTTTGTTGGGATTTAGAAGAATCTGAAATCGAAAGGTTGCGTGAAGAAGAAAAAAGGGAAGAAAAAGGAAAAACAAATAGTTTTATTGTAATGAATATATATATATGATTTGGAGGACTTGAGTGAAGTCTCAAGAATGTTTCTGTATATTTCTGGGGTGGTGATGGGAAAAAAAATAAAAGGAAAAATGCATTTATTTTATTAGGGTATGTTATGAGCACAGCATCACTATTTTTCTAGCACTCAGTCATACGTGTGGAACTTGGGATTTCATGGGATTTGTAACTTTGAACAAGTGAATAGAGTCAAACTACCGTGGTACAAAAATTATTTCGGGGAATAGGGTGAAAAGTTTAGAAATTCCCCGATAAGGTGGTTACCCCCCTTTTTTTCCCTTGTTGCATTTTTATTAAATTTCAAAGTTTTTACAAAATTTCAATTAGGTTCCTGAAATTGTTGGAGAAGGAAAATCTTCAGGAAATTTTTTTGAAATTCCTTCGAGATTGGAGTTCGTCAAAGAGTCTAGAATGACTCCCCATGAAACTAATAAAAGTATAAATGATATTTTAACACAGTTAACTATTCAAGGGAGTACTGAAAGTCTTGAAAGCGAAACTATCTTGCTTAGGAAATAGGCTCTATAGTAAACAAGATGTTAGACTCTATTGAGCATGAAATAAGTTTAAAAAGGTCTGAAACAGAGGCGACTTTAGGACTGGAGAGTACTTCGGAAAAACCAGTTGAAAGATTGAAACTGGGAGGTGGAAATTCCAAACAGAATCAAGGCAAGAGAGTGGATGAGATGTATAAAAAATCAGTTGCTCCTTACATCTTAGACCCACGAAAGCGAAATGCAAATTTGAACTCATAAAGTGGGGAGTTGGCGAAAGACTTGAGGAAAGCCTTAGGTCCGGCAAAAGAAACTCCAGTTCACTTAGACAATCGAACGTTTAATGAGCTGGTTACTGCGAAAAGGGAGATTTACAGCCCGGATTATTCCCACATAACCAAACCAGAATTCATTCCAAGGGATAATGTCCTAAAGCCAATAATCACCCCTGGTGCTTTTCTGGACATAGATTGTGAGAAGCACGTAGCCGAGAGGATAGATGAGTGGTTATCACTAATTCGAATGACTACATCCGTTGGGATATTAACACCCGGATCAGTTTATGAATTATCTGTAGCAGCCCTCATGGACATGACGCAAAAATACTAGAAACCTTTGATGGCCCACACAGGCGTTAAAGAAAAGATAGATCAAGCGCTGACTGCTGGTGGTGTATTGGCAATCATTACTGATGCATTAAAACGAGAGTTCTGTGGTTTTTCATTGTCCACGGAAACTGTGGAAAAAGAGCAATCCTTAACTGCTCTAGTTAAACTACAGATTTGCAATATGTGTCTGTTTGATAACTATGTATGTGAATTCCAGAAGTATTATTACAATCTAGATGTAGTTTTACAACAGTTCATATTGGAAACCCTTTTTGCAAAACTTCCAGAGCCCTGGCCTGAAGTGGCGCAAAAAGGCCTATGAATTACTTCTGAGTGGGGAAAAGATTGTTCCTGGACTCAGAGGAAAGATTCAGGCGGTCAAGTACGCGATGAGAAAGGCGTGTACTGAGCTCCAGGTTAAGGAGGCAGATAAAAAGCTTCCATACTTGAACAAGAGCTGTTGTTCTCAGATTGAGTATGTGCCTGTGAGGTATGGATGTGATACTCTGGGAGAATCCATGAGAATAAAAAACTTTTCTAAGAAGAAAAAATTTGTTGGATATAATAAGAGGAAAGTTTCGCCAAAAAAGGATCTCCAAAATAAGCAAAGGAGATGTCCTGCTTACAAACCCAAAAGGTTTGTAAGGAGACGGGATAACCTTAAGGATAAAGATAGGATTGATTCCTTTAAGCGAAAGCATAACAGAGAACCTAAGTGTCCTAAAGGGAAACCGTTGAGCAGTTGCAATTGATGTTGGTTTTGTAGGTCAAAAGCCCACAAGTTGGATACTTGTCCTCAGAAGAACAAAAGGAGATAAAGACTCCGGATGTATTTTTAGATGACAAGAGTTATGATGAGGAAGTCCTGGCTTATGAACCAATAGTGAGCGGGAAATTTCTGACTTAGACTCGGAAGTAGAATCAATCTATGAAGTTGTGTCAAATTACGACACAGATTCAGAAGAAGATTATGATCTTTGGACTGCACATCTATTCATGATGAGAGCTGAGAAAAATGGATATGGTGATGAGTTGGTTTCTCTAGAAACAACGAATCAGGTACTGGAAGAAACTCACCAGTACAAAGATCCATCCCAGTCTATTTTGGAATGGAGGTTGCCAAATATTAACGTAAGAGAAGTTAATAATGTTTCGAGGTTTAGTTTTAGATCCATAATAAACATCTCACAGTCAGAGGCAACGACTCAAGTTACAAGCATGGAACTTGAGACTCTGGATAACCCATTATTAAATGTACAACGCATTAGGGAAACCATACAACGTATGAAAGGTGTATATAACTATATACACATTGGGTTGATCCAGATAGGATTAGTTCCGCTATTCCATCTTCCAGCGGATAGTCCTGTGGTAGCAGCTGTGATCGATAAACGATGACGAGAATTCAAAGATCAGCTGATATCAGGGATACAGGCCAACCTTGCACACGGTCTTGTATGGTTCCGGGTCCATCCAACTTTCATGATGGCCCCGAACGATCGTTGTTTGGGGAATTCATTGACTTTAAGGATTAAATCAATGAATATGGATAGAATGAATCCCCAGGCCAAGTTTTTGGCATATCACACTAGGGTAATCTACCGATTGGTAAATATCACTAGTCCTGGTGTGAAGAACATCTCAAGACTTACTGAGTTGTTCGAGGAAGGTCATAATAACTACTAACAATTTCATAGGTGAGAGGTAAACCCATTGGAGTTAACCTGGCCAACAAGTTGGGTTATGACTGAACCTAGTAGTAGTTCTAGACCGATTAGTACGGCAAATCTCTGATAAAGAGGTAATGAGATTACTTTGATGTTGGGAGAACTGTCGGCTAGTAACTCTAGAGCTGATAGACATTTACCTGCGAGAATGCCATTTCTGAGAGAGCCAAGAACTCATATGTTCTCTGAAGTTTCCTTGACGGCAAGCGATGTGGGAAATGGCATAATTGTGTATCGACCCGCAGAAGCGTCTGCACCTCCGATAATAGAGGAAATGTCTCGAAGGTCTGTCGATTCTAGAGCCCTGTCCCAACATACGGGAAGGACAATAAGATATAGACATGTATCATTACCAGTTTATGAAGACCCAGTAGATCAAACGAGAGAGGAATCAATACGGATGATGAGAGTTACCTATCCAGATAACTCTTTATCCGATATTCTTGAAGTCTGTAAGGTTATTGAGCAAATAGCCAAACAGAGGTATATTTCGGTAGACGAAATATGGAGGATGATAGAAACAACCCAAGAAGTGCCCAGACACACGGGGTTTAGAGTGAGGAAGGAAGAACTGAGCACGTATGTTCCTCTAACTTTCAAATTTCCTGGATATTATGAGTATGCTCTGGATACCTTGATAGACACTGGGTGTAGCATAAGTTATGCTAAGCTCAATGCTCTACCAGATGAGTGGTAGGAACCACTGCAAAGACCTATCCATATGGTGAATGTCGATGGAATGGCAACAATTGTTAGTCATCAGGCCAGTAACGTGCCTGTCTTTATTGGCGGACAGAAATTCGTCACTAAAGAGATCCTAGCACATCCTTTATTAGAAGCAGATATTATTCTTGGTAATGCTTTTCTTAAGGGACAAAAGTAAAATCTTCCTTTTGTGCAAGATGTCCATTATATATTCATTGGTGGTGTGAAAATCAGTATTCTACAAGAGTCTAAGTTAATATTAAGATTTGGGATATATTCGGTAAAACGGACAGAGTATTGTGGTGATTCACCATGTGAAAGAGCTTTCAGAGTGCGAGCTCAGCGTGGTGATACACGGTTGGAAGATAACAATTTATGGGTACAAACCCTGTTTTCTCCAACGAATACCAGAAGTTCTAACTGATATGATGAATTATTTCCCAAACAAGAAGTGTGTAGGATAATAAGTTAACAGGGACAAAATGGGATAAGTTCCTTGTAAAACTTGCTGACAATTTTAATGAAGATCCACTAAAACTGTGGAGTTGGAATGGCCTCAAGGCTAGACTCGAGTTAAAAGATCCCGAAACCATTATAAGAGCCAGAAACATTACATATACAGCTGAAATGGTTGAGGAATTTGACAAACAGATTCCTGAGTTGCTCGGAAAAGGCTTGATTAGGGATAGTTACAGTTCACATTCTAGTCCTGCCTTTACGGTAATAAACCATGCCGAGCAGGTGTGAGGCAAAGCACGAATGATCATATATTATCGTCAGCTTAACAAAGCTACCAAAGATTATGGCTATATGATTCCTACTGCAGGGGATTTAATTGATAGAATTAGTTTGAGCCAACCAAAGTTCTTTTCCAAATTCGACTTGGAAAGTGGTTACTGGCAAGTCAAGATGGAAGAAGATTCGGTTCCTCTAACTGATTTCAATGCTCCGCAAGGGATGTTTGAATGACTGGTGATGCTGTTCGGCCTGAAGAATGCTCCAGGCATCTTTTTGCTCAAAATGGGTAATGCTTTCAAGCAGGTGCGTAAATTTTGTGCGGTCTACATAGACGATGTGCTAGTCTACAGTCAGACTGGGGACGATCACATGAGGCACCTTGATAAGGTGACTGATGTTTTCCGACAGGAAGGCATGATTCTATCTGAAAGAAAGATAGAGTGGGTTAAGGAGTTAGTTAATTTTCTAGGCATGGAAATTGAAAAAGGAAAGACTAAATTACAAAGTCATATTGCCTAGAAAATTGTTGATTTTCCTAATATACTTGAGGATAAGAAGCAAATCAAAAGATTCTGCGGATTTGTTAACTATGCTAGAAAGTTTGTGAAAGATCTTTCCCAAGATTTAGGGAGGATTTCAAAGAAGACATCTTCTACGAATTCTTGGTTATGGGGAGATGAGGATACTCAGGCTATTTAGATGAATAAGGGAAATGTTAAAAATTTACCGCAACTTTCCTTACCTTCTGATAAGGATGAGTTAGTCCTGGAAATTGATGCTTCTAACGAGTTCTGGGGGGCTGTTCGAGTATTGGCTGGAACCCTTTTGTAAGTATTGATCGAGTAGTTTAAGGGATATGAACTCCGATACTCGATACACGAAAAAGAAGTATTGGCTTTAAAAAATGGAATAAAAGCCTTTTACATCTTTCTGGCACCTAAGAAATTCTTAGTGCGTTCTAACTCGACCATGTAAAAAGGTTAATGAGTCTGAATCTCAAGGAGGCTAGGCAGACTAGACTTTTGAGGTTGCAAGAATGGTTTAGCTATTATAAATTCGATGTCGAATACATTTCTTCAGATAAAAACATAATAGCTTACTCTCTCTCTCGAGAACTTGTAGATGAATCCAGGCGCGAAGTGGAAGATATGCTGAGGATGCAAGCAAGAAGGGCACTTCAAGAAGGTATGTCCCAATAAGAAAGAGAGTGAGCATAGTGATGTTTCTGTTTCAGGAACGAAAGCAGCTCTCTATTGGCAGTGTAAGCGACCTGGACATAGATCTTTTGAATGTCCAAATAAGCTGAAAGCTGCGAACTCCCAAAAGAGAGTGGCCAATCTTAAGGAGAAGGTTATTACCGACTCTGAGGGAGAAGCGAAAACAGATTCCCAGAAGGGAATGGCTAATCCAAGAGAGAAAGCTTCGGCTAACTCTAAAGGAAAAGCGAAAGTTGATTCCCAGAAAAGGATGGCTGAACCTAAGGAAAAGGTTTCGACCAATTCTAAGGGGAAAACGAAGATAAGTTCCTAGGAAGGGAAGATGGATCCGAAGGAGAATGCTAACATCAACTCTAAAGGAGACATGAAGAAAGATCCTGAAGAGAGGATGGTTGATCCTAAGGAGGAAAGCTCCAAAGGGAAGGCGAAGATGGTAGATATGAAAGAAGAGCTCGGGCTAATTCTCAAAGAAAAGCCAAGCGAAAGAGGAAAGCAAAGCAGCTTAAGTCCTCTGGTCCTGAGAGGGGCACTCCGGTAAAGGAGGAAAATATTGAAGAACCTTGGTGGTACCCATTAACCTCGAAACAATTCAATTATTGCCAAAATCACCTAGCCAAAGAGCAGAACATCTCAATAAACCAAGCTATCAAATCATATAAAAGTCTCTTGCAGACGCGAAAGGAGGACAAAGAATAGGTTGAAGCTGAGTATGCTCGAGAGGAGGCAGAATTCGAAGGCCTCATAGGTGAGCCAACTTAGAAAGAATAACCTGATGAGACGGCAGAAATGGAGTATGACGAGTATTTTAACTATGAAGTATCAAACATGCTCGAAGGAGGTAATCCTAAAATTAAGGAAAACCTTGAGGAAGCAATTCCTAAAAGAAATCCGATTAAAGAATCCGGTGAGCAGGCTCACGATGACAAAAGTCTTGAGAGTTCGGAAGAATCCTGGTATTTTGATTTAGACTCTTTTAAAGATGGATCCCTATCTTGGGGATGCAACTTTTGCTTGTGGAGGACTCATGGGTGGCGTCAAGAACAATTATAAACGCCCTATTGAGTTTTTGCAGCAAAAGCAGTCGAGTATATCAAAGATCTGGAGTCTAAGCTGTTGTATAATGCTTCAGATGGAGAAGAGCTGTCCAAAACCATAAGGGATAGACATCAGATTCTCACCACCACATTATCCATATTACCTTATGAGGTCAAGGAATTCGAGACCCCAAGGGTAGTGGTGGATATGAGAGAATCCTCACTTGAGGAGAACTCTGTACATCGCCCATATCTACACTGGATATAGGAGAAGTGGCCGTCTCTAAGGGTTAATTCAGGAATGGTGGGAGTAGCTTTACCATATTTATATGCAAGGTTTGTGGATATTATGGAGATTGATCGTTTAGAACCAGAACAGAATGAGCCACTGCCCCATCTGGTAAAGTATGCCACGGCATTGATTATTAGCACTATGATGGAGGAAGAGGAATATGAAAAGATGAGAAAAGTAATTCTTTCCAATATACAAGTTTGGGACATCCATCCTAGTGAAAGTAGACATCTTATAGAACCTCAACGACAGGACCTTGATCATAGAGGTTTATGACCGTAAGAAAAACCATAAAGGTTGAGTTCTTGAAGGATGTGCTGGAGCATGTATTAGGCCAAAAGGACAAGTATTACGTGCTCAGTGACGGGATGACAACCGTTACGATCATCCGTTATTATTTAAGCTATGCGGATGAACAAGCTGGAGAACGAGGATGGGAAAGAGTTTTAGATCTTCTGGATAGCCTCTGGAAGAGAGAAGACTCTGAGTTATGCCTCCGGATTGATACATTTAATGTCTGGAGAAAAATCATTGATTATACAGATAAATAATTAGCTCTGCGATTTGCACAAGATGAAGAGAGAGACTAATGAATTCAGGAAGAAAATCAACAACAGAGGAGACTCTCTGGAAATGAAACTGGCTAGATATCCGACGCCAATAGTGAAGGAATCTCCCAGGACAAGGCAATAATGCAGATGAGAGAAAGCTGTATAAAGTTATATTAGCATTTTTGTCAATCACTAGGACCATCAACTAACGTTTGTAGGTTTTCAAAAATTTTAGATTCCTTTTACTTTTGAGCTGGCAAATAGTGCAAAGACACCAGCTTCTTTTGTATATATATTTCACAACCCTCTTCCTCATTTAGCGAGGCGATCTATATAGAGAACTTTCTCTCACATCTCTCTGAGTTTGTGTTCTTTGCTCTGTCTCCATAATACCTTAAGAAATTAAGAGTCGGATTGTTATAATTAACCTACAAATAAAATTGTTTAAGTTTAGCAGAAGGTTAGATCTTTGAATCGAAACCTTGAAGGATAGGCCTTTGGGCTGAAACCTTGCTAAGGAGGAGGAGTATCTATATAAGACCTTCAAGGTAAGGGCATTTGGGATGACACAGAAGAACCTCTCAATCTCACAGAATTCTCGATCTTGAGACGTGAGGAACTCTTAAATCTCTGAAGTTACGGAAGCTTGGTGAACCCTTAGAGGTACTCATCGGAGAAAGGTATGATAAACATCTTTTATCTTTAGGTTGTTTATGTTGTTCTTTCTATCTTGAAAGAAGATTTTAATTAAGAAAACTTAATTAGAGTGGTGCAAGTGCACGAGTCATTTCTACGACTGATTGTCCAAACCCAGAATTGCTTCATTTAGATCATGTTGTTGGCAATGATTCTACTACCGGACTTTTGAATAATGTAGTGGATCGTCTGGAAAATCTATCGGCCGAGATAACTCAATTGTCCAGGCTAGAAAGTTATTCTAAGAGATTAGAAGAACTGACTCTGGTTCAGAGTAAATTTGAGGAATTCTTCCTTAAAGGTAAGTCCAGTTTAAGATTTACGGCCAGTTCAAGATGCTCTAACGAGTATTTGAGGTTGGCAGAACGTCGATGACAAAGACGATTAGAAAAATCCTCCTAAGTTCGTATCCTGCGTGTTTAATTGGTATCAGAACCACTTAGGAAAAGTTTTTATTTTTGTCTTGAGGGACTAAATTGTAAAAGAAGAAAAAAATTTTGGGGCTGGTTTTGAGAAAAAAGAAAAGAGATGAGAGGGTAACCGTAAAATAAAAATATGAAAAAATAGAATATTAAAAGACAAAATATTTTGGGCAACAGGATTAAAGGGAACAAAACTCCTTTGTACAAATAAGACATGCGAGCTGCTTTTGATAAGGTTGGTATTTTTTTTTATGTCCCACTGATATGCATCGAGTAGTTGGTAGTACGGGAGGGGAGCAAAAGTCTCGGGCGTGACGGATTGATTTAACACCAAAACTGATAAGGACGTCTTTTATTTGTCCCTGTCATAAAAATCCTCCAAAATCTAAAGCCATTTTATCCGAACGCGTATTTCTTCAAAGTCCGGGGGTGTTCCATTGATTTAATGGAAAATTGATTATAGTCTGACAACTAGTTGAAACCTTTGCTTAGTCCAAGTAAAAAATGTTGGGGTGTTGCAAAATTTCTCATAAAAAAAAAAGGAAAAGGAAGAACAGCTCTGGATCCCGAGAATCTTTCGCTCCGTAATCTCTCAAATTTTCATTGGTCGCACTTAGCTTTGTTGTTGGTGGATAAATTTAGCTTTATTTGATATTAGTAAAATGATTATGTCAGATTATTAAATTTTATAATAAAAACATAATTTAGGAAACATATTAAACATAAAAGATATATTAAATGTTAAGTAACTAAATTTAAAACACATAACAAAATACTTTTAATATTTATCCAAATTACCATATTTTGTATTCCAGAGTGCATCTGTAACTGAGATTAGTAATCCGGAAAGAGTAGTAGTACCTCACTATGGCATGACGGCACCGGAGAAGCGTTCCCAGGAAATATTTGCAACAACCAAGATCGTCCCCCTTGGGGGCATTGGAGGAGTAAGAAACTGGAAATGCTGATAATCTGCTTCGGCCGCCTTAATCTTAGGTAGCCATTCCACTTGTTCATGGTCTGTCATTGCCTGGACATAGGCATAACAGAGGAGTGTCCCAAGGTCACGACAGGAATGGCGATTTGCACCCAAGCAATCGAAATTCTATGCAACTGCTGTTACTGTGCGAAAGAAAGACCTGAAAGCGTAACCCATGGAAAATATGGGAAACCTCCCGGTCTTCGTCTTCATTTGTTGGCATCCTATTCTCAGCGATATCGACAAAATCTTCGATGTTTAGCTCCCCTTCTTTTTTTTACCCTTCACATAAAGCTAAGGTGAAGGGTCCCAACTTTATTTAAGGACTTGGCCTAGATATTTCTTATCCGATGTAGGACTATCCTAGCAAAGGACGAGGGAATCCCGTAAAAAACTAACGGAACGGAGTTGTCCTTTCCCGAGGTAGGAGGATGAGTTTAAGAGGAATAAATACAACAAATCAGAATCGAGACGGGAAGATGATAGACAGGTGATGGAGATTCCTCCCCAGACAGAGGATCAGCTAATCCACGGCGGGGGCGGTGGCGGCAGGGGAATGGGTTCTGAAGGGTTCTGTTGTTGGGAGGGCGGGAAAATTTTAATCCTCCTACCCGGTCGGTCCATGTAACTCCTTAATTTTGTCTCAACTAGGTCCTTTGGCATTTGTCTCGATTAATTTGGTGTACCATGAGTTTGGTTAAAGCTTAACCATTTCCTCTCGATCTCTCCACGGAGAAATCATGGTCGCACGACGGGCGCGTCGTGGCCCAGCCGCCGACCCCGGTCCAGCTTCTACGTCATGATCGTTTCGTCCATGGTCACCGCCATGGATAAAAATCGAAGTTGTTTGAAATAGTATTAGACAAGGAAACAAATCGAAGAACAAGTAAAATCATATTAGGTTCTTAAATTGAAGAATTTCATCATAATTTATCGTCAAATAAATTATAGTAAAATTTTTCGACCGTGGTGCTACATGATGGGACGAAACAAACGTCACCTACGCAGCAAAAAGAGTAATTCCTACCCTCGTGGCCTCCTCAGTCTAGCGAAGCATTCCACAAATGGCGAGAACGCGGCCTTGAGGACGTTCTTCAGGACCCGGCCTCGATTTGGGATGAGCTGAGGAGGCCGCGGTGCCACGCTCGAGGGAACAATTCCGACCCGCCGCCGTGGGTTACCTTCCCGGGGATCCACGGGGATGGCCATCGTGGAAGTGCAGGGTGGGGGCTGAAGTGATTGATGGATGGTTGTGGGTGGGGGGGAGTAAGTGCCGACGTGGTGTTTAAATAGGAGGCGTGTTGATACCGAGTCGTTCGTGTCATTACCGCGTTTTTTTATTTTCCCTCCAATGTCCCTCCGTTTAGGAACAAGACAAACAAACAAAATATTAGTAACTAATAAATATGTTGTGACATAAAGTGTATTCTTGTCATCGCCAATGACATCCCCTCCTCCCACGCCCCCTCCTTCTTCGATCAAGATTGGTTGTTGTGTTTGTCGATATCGACCAGCTCTTCCCCAAATCCGCGTTATTTTGGAAAATATGGGACGAACTATTCCGTGAGCCCCCACTGTTGACATCGTTTTCGACGCGAACACCCACCAGACTCTAAGTACGGGCTGCTTCTTTTAATTACTACGACATCTGTGGATGAGACTCTAGGTGTTTTCGTGTCTTTTGACTTGTCCTTCCATCTTTTGCATATGTGACGATTGCAACATCCCGGCCGAGTTCCCAGCCAGGGTCGGTGGTTTTTGTCGTCTGCCGTCCCCTCTCTTTTGCGCCTGATAACGCCTGGAAATGAACAGCTTCTGGTGCAGATCGACAATGAGTTTTGGCCGAGGAAATGCTGTTTCTTCGAGTTCCATATAATCATGCAAGTTTCCCACCATAATTTCATGTATCTGTTAGCATCGCAAAGGAGGACGTTATATTATTTGCTTATATGCACGGTCCTTTTTCCTGACAGCAAGCGAAGGATAGGTCTCTCGTTTTGTCGATGGGGATTGGGAGGGGTGGAATTTTTGTGGGGCTTCTTCCCATTGACTGTAACCTACATGGTGGCGACTTATCGACCACCGGCCCACCCGTCTATTTTTCTCCAGCGTTCCACTGATCTGGCAACCATCCAGGCTGTCCTGAAAGTTGCTGAAGTTTTGAACGAGTTTGGTGTCTTTGGGCTCTCTTGAATGCACACACTGACGAGTGCCACTAACATAAGCAGATTTGGTACATGCCGTCCTTTTCATCGTAAGCTATTAAACGACGACCGGCCCTCGAAAGTCTGTTCATCCCACGGCATGGCTGTTGAAGGCCACACCCAGATCAGATCAATAAATTTTGGTTCCATACACTTTCGGATTATTATGGTTGACATGTGATTTCCATCTAGTGGGTTTGGGCCCATTCATGGGTAAAGCCCAATAATTATGGACTCGAAAAACTTTTATCAATTATCTTTTTAATATATTTTTCCCGAGACTGCTGTATTTATAGCACATGAAAAGGAGAACATATAGTAGATGATTTATGCAACTCTTTGAAAATTATTACATTCATGGCATGGACCAAAACATTAAATTGGCTCCAAATATTTATATTATTGTTTTGTTCTGTCGTGATAGTAATTGTTACTGTCTGTACCCGTGACTTCAGGTCTAGCACGCGCGTGGCGATTCGGATGACACGAGGATCCGGGCCCGCTTCCTAGGCCCATCCGGTCGGCGCCTCGACTAGAGCGTCGGGCGCTACGGAGGGGACCGAGGTGAATCCTCCCTCGATTCATAAACGGGCCTGCCCGGGCCCTCGCCGATCGTTTCCATGCTCCTTAGGAGGCGACGGGCGAAAAGCTGGGCATGATCCTTAAAGGAAGCTTCGTAAGGATCCAGAACGGCTCGTGTTGCCTTCACCCATCCATGATGGCTCCGTAAAAAGGTTGGTGTTGTTTAACCTAGGTAAACTAAACGGAGTCGCCATCGACTTAATTTTAAAAGCTTGGTTTAAGTCGGAAAACCAGAGTATGATTCGGGGATTTCTAATTACTAACTCTTACATTTAAACATGCGGAAATGTGGCGTTTGCTCCAAAGTTTTTCTTTTGGTTAACGGGTGTTGGACTCGATCCGGGTATGACTCCGGACTCATGTCAATGTTTTACGGGCGCTGGACCCGATTCGAGCTTTAGGCCCAGACTTGTATTGGTTGGTTAATGCAACACATGCGTCATAATAACCTATAAACCTAACAGCATGCACCACAATACCCACATCCAATAATTAAGATCAAAGTAGGCGGGGAAGGGTGGTAGCCGTGGACCTATACACGTGGGTCAGCGGCTCGTTACAAGTGGAAAAAGATAGTTCGGGGAGGCCCGCACCTCCCCTTTGTACCTTTGGCTTGTTGTTTGGGGACGCTTTGAGTGAGGTGTTTCCACTGCAATCTGTCGTGCGTTGGCTTGTCGTTTGGGGACGCTTTGATTGAGGTGTTTCCATTGCAATCTGTCGTGCGCTCGAACCTTTATGTCATTCTTGAAGGGTTCCTTCCCTCAAAAAGCCTCATCGAGGATGAAAGGGCGTCGATGAACATTCCTCACATCATGGAGTGAGGGTCTTGCGAACGTCAAAAGAAATCGAAAGTAGGATGTTCGAGGAAATAATGTAGAGAAGGGTAGCCATAGTTATGTCTTTTCGACTGAAGTGGTATCTTCAGTCGGTTACAAAACCGTTGCATTTCATTGGTCGATGTTCGACGTGATGAAATTCGATGAAGATGTCGTCGAATCAAAATGTTCAAAACTACTAAGTTGTAGAGCTTCAGGAAAGGAAGTTAACCCTACTGAATTTGGGTAAAACGGAGTTCTGTAGAAAATGTTATGCGTTGTCGGCTAAAGCAACGTTTTCAGGCGACGAGAGAACCCTTGCGTTCTGTAAGTCGACTTTCGACGGGTGAAAACTCGGTCAAGAAGACCTCGAACGAAAACATTCAAAATGTAAAAGTTGTAAAGCAATAAGAGGACCACCTAACCCCATTGGTTTCATGGCAATCCAACCTCTGTAGACAAAGTTTCATACTGTCGTCTATATCTGTGTTGCCATGCGACGAGAGAACGCCTGTGTTTTGTAAGTCGACATTTGACGGGTGAAAATTCGGTCAAGGCGACCTCGAACGAAAAATTTAAAAACATAAATGTTGTAAGGCGACAAGAGAGGGATCTAACTCAACTAGTGTTTGGTTGATCCGACCCCTGTGGACAAAGTTATGCCCTGTCGCCTGACGCTGCGTCGCCAGGCGACAAGAAAACTCCTGCATTATGTCGGCATCTCATTTCATGAATCCAATCACCGGTCCTTCGGAACTCATGGATAGGAGCATGCTCGTGCATGGCGACGTCACGACAAGCATGAAAGAGGGACGATGAGTCAGCATATCGAACATGGTAGAGTCATGCTGGAGTTAGCAAAGTGAAAGGAAGTCTCATCGAGAGGTTGCCTCGCCCCGGGGTGGCCCGAGGAGGAGGAAGGACGCCGGGGAGTCCGCTAGAAGGCTACCTTAGAGCACCATGCTTGGGTTGTGGCTGTGGCAGGAGGCGGTGTCGTCGGAGAGAACAGTGTCAACTGGTTGGCTGGTCGGGAAGCTTTGTCTCATCAGCACTGGAGAGGGGGAGTCCTTGGCTCCGGTTTCTGTGTATACGTCAGGAGGGGTTGGCCTCCGATTCCCAGAGGGGGTGGGAGCGTCTCGGAGGAGAGGGACGTCTGATTCCTGATAATTGTCTAAAAGGGGATGGGGAGGCTTTGACTCTTAGGAATGAAAGGATTTTTTTAGAGATCATCTGATGGTGAATCTTTTATTTTTTATTTACGTGTGGGGATCGTGGAGATCGTGTAAAACAGAGGAACTAGAGGAAAAAAGATCACCCCCCAAAATCTCGGATTGATCGGAGAATTCTCCTGTGAGATTATTTCCCTCTTGTTTTTATAGAAAGAAAATAAATTTTTCATTAAATGTGATTTTTCTTGATTTTCCTGGTTTTTAGGATTTTACGTGATTTTATATTATTTATTATTTAAAATTTGGGGTATTACACTGTCCAGACACCAAAAGAATTTTACAGCTCTGCATCGAGCTCCAAAACGACATCGTGTTAGCTGAAAGATGTTCGCGAAGATGATGCCCTTTCGCTGAGGAAGTTTCTCGATCCTTTCCAGGTCATCGTTACTCGTCCGGATGTCGAAGATATTGATATTTTCCCTCGTCTTTTGCTTGTTGTAGCTCTTTGCAACAATGCTTTCCCCTTGCTCGTTGGGCTTCGTACTGTTATAGGTTAGTCGGGAAAATATTTCGCGAAATATAATTAATTTCAAAATTCGTTAAATAATATTTTGAAATTTGAGTTGATAACCCCGATTTCAAGGGTGAGTAGAAAATCGGAGTTGGCAACTCCAATTTCTAGTTTCACCCTTTAAGGAAATGAGAGTTACCAATTTTGATTTAATGACATTATTTGAAGAATTTTGAAACTACCTACCCTATTTCGTGAAATATTTGTGCGACTAACGTTATTTTGGAACAAACTCGTTTGCTCATATGCCCACCTTTGCGGTACCTGCCCCGTCAACTTCTCTTTTGTGGTCACATCTCTTCAAGCACAACGAGGTGGTCCTACCCCCTTCATTCCTTTTGCACTGATGTTGGCGTACTTTACGTAACACTATCGAATTGTGAGAACGAGGTTGTTTTATGGTCGCTGTATAGAATTGAGTAGAATGGGGGTGAACAATAAATATACTAACTGTCGCGGGTGGATCCTGTTTTTGGTTCCATTTAAAATGGATATCCTCCCTTGACGATAAAGCTTCGGATTTTGAAAACGTGTCGGAGTTGCCACTAACTTATTTTAAGTTCAAGTTAGAAAAATTATAGAGATTCGTTAAGGTTCGGGAATTATGGATTACTAAATCGCATGCATCACAAAGAAAAGGTAGGCTTTAATCGTGTGTTTCCGATGTTCGATTTATTTGACCTCGATTTTAGAAAAAGAAGTTATTTGATATATAAAAAATGATCTCGAGCTCATTAAGGCTTAAAATGTCCATGTGAATCATTTTTAGAGAATATTTCTTGAAAGTTGAATTTTCGGGCAAAAATGCAAACAATCATATATTTATTAATGCCCTTAACAGTTTCTAAGCCAAAAATAAATTCAAGGGAGAACCGGGTGTTTATACCATTTCTCGCTCTATATAGACCGCCCGCGTTTATACCTCACAGTGCCGTTTTTAGAATAGGTGTACGGTAAACCTGGCAAGCCGCTGATGCCGTAACGTTGGTGAGTGCAAAGCCGTCTTTAGAGGGTCTTGATCCTCGAGAATCCAAATAATCCCTTGAATATAACTTCCGTTGTCTTGAATATGTTGAGTGGGGTACGTGCCTTAGTTGTCCGCGAGGCACGCCTCCAAGATACCAAATGTCGGGTGTGAATCTGGGTGGTGTCCTGGACGAGCGACCAGTTGAAGATGATCACGAGGCCAGTGAGCATTCCTTTCATCGGGCGAGAAGTCATGCTCTGAGCAGTGGTAGACCAGAAACGGTAATTGGCGTTGGGCAGCTCACGTCACCGAAGATGATCGGCTGCTTTATGCACTTCATCCTTCGTTCCGTCTGGTGCGCTTGCCAAAGTATCGATTTCAACAATTTTCTGAGCAGCAAACGCAAGCCACGATTTCAGCTCCTTATCCAACTTAGTCTCGTTGACGAGGTCAACCCCGGTGTACGAAAAGGGAGCAGGAAGTGGATGCAACGAGTTTATCTTTGCCCACGATGGCCTCAAGGGTTGTGAGGGTAGCGACAGAAGAAACGAGGTCATCGGCCCAGAGGTTCCTTCCATCAACAACACCAGCAAAAGGATATTTCCCAGCATGGAATCCATCCTCATTCAGCTCGATGATTTAAGTACCGAGAACCAAATCAAACCCAAAGCCAGTAACACCCTTCAAGGAGGTGAGGACCTTGAATGTCTCCACAGGAATATCCGTAAAGTAGGTCTCAATCACGATATTCAAACCAGAAAGTGATGATTCTAGCTCAGCGTAAGCTTCGGTGAAAGCCCGCAATTTGTAGGCCTCGAGATCCATCTGGGCTCATCGATCTGGATCCAAATCGCAAGCTGTCTTCAATTCAGCGATGACTTCCTTGTATATCAGAAAAATCCAAGAAAAGAACAGGTCTTCTCAACACCCTTGGCAGGCTTTGACAGAAACAAGTGGAAGACTTCAGCTTGCGAAGAAGGTGGCTGCGTCGACTCGGCGGGGATGGTGATTCGTCAGTTGGGAAACTTAACCGCGTGGGACACCGCCTGGAAGTTGATGGGTTGGATTTCGCCGTCGTAGCCGGATCTGGACAACGGGACTCGGAGTCGGAGTCCGCAGAAGATGGGGTTGGTCTAATGCTTGTCGTGCTCCTCCAAAGATGTGGGAATTTGGATGACCAGATAGCGCTCTTGAAGCACAAACTGTACCTGATCCAGCAAGGGCTCGCCTTCAATGGGAAATGCACCAAGACTGCTCGCTCTCAGGGAAAGAAGTTCCAAGTCTCTGTTGAGCAGGAGTTGCAGATTGTTCTGTCGGGTAAGGCTGGCGAGCTGCACTCATCCGTGCTGTCATCGTTATCAGAGGGTGTGCCAGATAACTCCAAAGATTCATCCATCTCGAAAGCTCTGACATCCTTCACAAAGATCTTCTCAATACGCCTGGTGATAGCCTTCACCATTTCTTCTCTCGTCTTGCAACCTGTGCCATTTCTTTTCTCGTCTTGCAACCTGTGCCTTTCTACATAGTCGGCCTCTCGATGGCAAACCACGTGGGCGGCATCATCATCACCGAGGCCCCTTCCTCATCCCCCCCTGACGAGCGACAGGATCAGAACCTTCACCTGCGGTGGTCGGGTCATCGGCGGTAAACACGAACTCCTCGTTCCACTTGGGGTTGGAGTTGTTCCACAAGAGTCTAGTCCTGGACTTGGAGTTACCAACCCTGACCTTCACGTACGGCCCGGAGGTAGGGGCGGTGTCGGGCAAAGGCAAGTCCTTCGCCTCTAAAACAAGGACGGACAGCTTCATCGTCAGACGGCTTCTCCAAAGACGTGGGGGATGTTGGGATGAATTTATAGAAAGCAGGGATCGGTCAGGGACGTGCATAGCCACGGGATGCACTTCGGATTTAAGCGTGGTCTACCCCGCAGAACTGAAGGTGGTGGACGACGTGGCCTGCGAGAGCGCTTGCGAGGCGTTTGGAGACGAGCAACACTGCTGCAGTGGGGCAAGCGGAAGCCAGAACCAAACGAAACGTGGCTGTTGATGATAATGCGTGGCGATTGTGGCTTCAGTGCAGGGAATTCAAATCCAGAGAATCAGCGGGGATGCTTCCTTAAGAAAATTGAGCCTAAAGTGACTCGGGCAATAGGAAGGATGTTGACTTTCTGCCATTATAGGGAAAGGATAGCAAGGTTGATATTCGCTGACGCCAGGAATTCGTCCTCCCCTCCTTTCGCTGGCCAGAAACTCGGGTTCGCAGTAGGGAGATGAACGCCCGCGAGTTGATATTGGAATCTGGTTGGGTTTAATGGAGGCGAGCACCTATTGCTGGTCGAAAAATACAAAATGAATCAAAAGTAGATAAATTCATAGGATCAATCGGAAACAAAGGAATGAATCTACCGGGTATTGAAAAGTCTTGATGGAGGAGTTATCTGACGTCGCCAAAGGATAATCTGAAGTTACTGCCGCGTCGAAGAAGGCTCGGCCAGCAGGGATATGACGTCATGTAGTTCCTACTGAAGAAACATCAAAGAAGACACTACCTTTTATGACGACGAAGTCTCGATTTTCTTTCAGGCCTTCCTTTGTTCTCTCCGTTCTTGTTTCTTTGTGCTTTTTTCCCGTATCTGTATGTCCTCTCGGTCTAGCTATTTATTATTTTTTATCAAATCTTTTTTATAATTTTTCTCGATTTTATGGGTTTTTTTTTATCTTTAATGATTTTTATTGATTTTCGGAATATTTGCAATTTTTTAGTGTTTTTTTTAAGATTTTCAAATTTTTTTTGCTTTTTTTTTTGTGATTTTTGTAGGAAAAAATTGGTTACGACACTAACAAACAAAGCTTTGACACGAAAGCACGGGCTTTACAAACTTACAGCCATTGCGAAAGCAAACATAAGGAAACTGGTCGGATCTTCGGACAGCTACGATAACCTCCTTTGCCAAGGACTACCTTGAGACAGTGGAGACGGTCGGGGCTGGATGCAGTGTAATGCTTGGATGGATTCAGGATGCCGGGAAATAGATCAAAAGCGGTCAGACAATCTGCGGATTTGAACTTAGTGATTGATCATGTCTTATTCTAAATTGTTCTTAGCCTTTTTCTAAATTGTTCTTAGCCTTTTATACAATGTGTAGAGTTATCAGATTTACTATGACGTGGGTTAGATTTGACAGTTATGCCAACCTTTAGGATCTTAGGGACCTCCTAATTTTCAAGGCTCGCTCATATCGTGGCTTCGTGCATTAACTATCTTATTCGATTGTGTAGAGAACTTTTATTCTCGAGTTATACAAGTTTAATCTCGAGTTCATCCGTTGGGCACTCCAACTCGAGATATCCTAGCTCACGTTGTCCTGCGAGTCTCGAGTTTTATCATCTCGGGTCGCTCAGCTAAGCTTTCTTCCTTTGACCCAACTTGAAAAATTCTATACGTAAACAGCCGAGAGACAAGTAAACCAAGACATGGATCCCCTTCTCCTTGAAGTATTCCATCAGTGCAAAGGCTCCGAGTCATTTGTAGTCCTCCGTTGCAACTAGATGAAAGCAGACCGATAGTGTAACGACCTGCATTTTTGTCATAATTTAAAACTAATTTACCGCCAACGGAAGCCTACGAAAGTTTGAATTTGAATTTTTACCGCGCACCTCCTGGACTCATCCTCGAATTCCGCGGTTATACATGTCCTCTTTCCTAAGCAACCTGCACACTAAAATAGTATTCCCCTAACGGGGTCAGCAATAAATCGCTGGTACGCCCCACCCATGCACATGCGAAAACCATGAGACTACTAACTCGCCCATTCGTGCACATTTATAAATCAGTTATGCAACACACGGCACAACCTAGCAGTATAAGGAAAACACTGAGATTCGAGACTCATCCTATCGTGGACCTTTGAAGTAGTCTTAGGCACACGAACATTTGAATCCACGGCAATACAACAAGTCATATAGATGCAACTATCAAACCACAGAATATATCAAGTTATAATTAGCGAGCATAATATAGCAGTAGGCGGAATAATAGACAATAACTAAGCAATAAATAATTTAACACGCTGAAAGCAATAAATAAATAAGCGACTCCCTCATAACACCGATGTCTCATATATCAACACTTCGTTTAGTGCCAGGACCACCGCAGTGCGTCCCCACCCCCTCCTCCGGGAGCGCCCGGGAAACGGCCAGCAGGCACGACCGCGCGTGGTCGTCAACCTCTCCGTACTCCTCCGACACTCAGTCGGGTAATACTATCAACAATTTTGCTCTCTTTACAATTCCGAACTCTCTAGTCCAATAAGCCACAGTTCAGCAGAAGATTGAAGCCAGCCGTCCCTAACTCACAAGTGTGGCAGACAAGGCACAAAAGAATGCTCTTGAACGCCACACGCTCGCGAAACACGACGTGCGTGGCTGATCCCGATTACAAGCGATCATCAGCTCTTACACGATGTGAAGGAAACCGGCATCCTCCGAACCCCATCCACCGCTAACCGGAATTAAGCGTGGAAGGTCCAATTCAGAGAGCCAAGATCCCCACCGGTCAATACGGGCCACAGTCGCAAGTAATCCCCAGCCACCGCAACTTCCTTAACTCCATTCTGTGCAAGGTACGGCAAGAATGATTTGTAGGAAAATAATCAATAATTACCAGCATCGACCCACGGGTTGGACTAGAGGTGATCTGCCATTGGTTGGATTCATGCCTCAATCTCATCTCAATTTCACAATCATTTCTTAGAAACGTAGCCAGGCCAATCAGTCCATTAACCATCATCCACAAAAGTCCCCCAACAACCATAGGAATTCCAAACCACGAGCCAATCACACCATTCCAGAAACAACGAGCCAATCGCACAACCACAGAACGCGAGGATTCGTCTACACAGCGCACCATGCGTACCAATCAAGCACCCATCAGGCCTCACAACACTAGACGACCGCGCCAATCACGCGATCAGAAGAACACGAGGATCCGGCTAACGACACACCAAACCAACAGTCAAACGCTCATCAGGCCTCGCAATACCAGAACGACCGCGCCATTCACGCAACCAGCAGGACCAGGGACTAGACCAAAGACACACCAAGCCAGCCCGACCTACCCAGCCTCCCCTGTCTTCCTACCCCAAACGTATCAACAAGACGGACAAACAACCAAGACGGGAAAAAGGGGAGGGGGTGAGAACGTACTGGACACACGACACAAGCGTCTGGACACTACTCGTTCCAAGCCTTCCCGCCGAGCGGTCCGCTTCCTCGGGCGTCCTCCGCACCGGCGCAACGTCTCCTCCTCCGGGTTGCTCGTCCATCTCAAGGAAACAGAAAAAAATAGTCAAGCGCCCCGCGGATGGAGCACTTCAAACCCCGATCGCAGAGCAAGAGTGATCAGGGTTTTCTTTTGTGTGGAGAGAGAACCGAGGAATGACGAGCCTTCCCCTCCAAGTCACCGGATTAGAACGATCCCCCCCTTGGTGTATTATTTTGTTTTATAATTACTTATTTTTATTATTATTATTTGAAAAAAAACATCCGATGTTGCACTTTCGTCATTTCATTATTTTACATCCTGAAATCCAAGTGAAATAAATGAACAAAATCGTTACCCGAGTCCGATTACGCTTGAGTTAGGGCGTCCCCTTTCCCGCGTGACGTAGTCACACGTAATCGAATCCAAGGTCTCGATAGTCTCGTTAATAACATTAATTAACTACGAGAATATTAAATTCTCGAGTCCACGTCGGATTTAACTAAATCCAATTTTGACTCGCCTACAATTATTATTCTACTAAGTCATATACACGTATATAAATATAATGTTAAATTTCCGGGTCGTTACAATCCACCCCCTTAAATAAATTTCGTCCTCGAAATTTACTTAGAAAGTCCTCACCTTACGCGAACAAGTAGGAATATAACATGAGGCCAATACACAGAACTGACTAAGTCATAATTACTAACGCACCTACTTAGTTATGAGGTATTCACAGAAATTGAGGAAGACACATCAACATTCTTAAGCACCTACTATTAACTAGGTGGACATTTGATGATATCAACCTCAGCAGCATCCACAACGTAACTGCAGAAAACATCCACTCTTATGTCCTCCATCCGTGTGATCGATCTACCAATTTACCTTTTACATTCAAGGCTGAACAAGCTACAGGATAATATCCTGTCCTTATTTCTGATACTCCCTATAAGATGTAATTTAGAACTTGTTTCTCCTGGTTGGTGCTAATTTGAGATCCTAGTTTCATAATTATACAATAATTTGATTCTGTTTGATGCAAAGAGTCACTGACACTAGCAATTTCCTCTTGATATAACATGGAAATCTACGCAACTGACAAAAATTCAAGCTTTAGAAGGCCTCCACCTCAAGTTTGCAAATAGGTTAAATGCTCCCTACCATATCATTCCTATTTTTTTATTTACACCGATAACCCGAAGAAACCTCCACATTGAAATTCTACACCGAGGAACATAGAATGAGTGAAACAAATTCAACAAACTTATTCAAAGAAATTGTAATCCGATTACAGAGAAATCATGAAATAATGTGATCAATATGACGTATTCACCATTAAAACATAGAAGACAAAAAGCTTCAGACTCTATTTTATTTTATTAGTGTTAGTAAATCGTTTCTTAACAAGCATTGGGATTCCCTAACTTACACCAGAGAAATCATCCAACGGCAAGCTGCCCCCAAGGATGAAACATTCTAACAGATTAATGAATAATACACACTCTTACTTAAATCTGTCAGGTAAGGAAGACACCTAATCACACAACAAAATTAAGACGTGTCCATATAATCTAAGGACTCCACTTCCATTTCGGAATAAACCAGATCAAATTCCCCATAGAATAGTAAGACCTTCAGATTGTAAAAGAAAACTAATAGCAATAAACCAACACTGATTTAAAATATATAAATCAAGATTTACTTGGAGAATGTCAAAAATTAAAATATTACCATTTTGTCAATTATGTCTCCAAGCCTACAGGTCCATCCCATTCAAAGGATATGCATGAAACATCAACAACCCCTTTCTGCATATCACTACCAATGTTGCAACTATCAGAGTTTAGAAAGATCAAAAGCCACCTGGATCACTTCAAGTCCAACCATTGTATTTCTCTATACTATTTAAAACATTTAATGAAATAATATCTAAAGAACAACAAAGTTTCACGAAAATATTAAATTTTCTCAACAATGACACATAACATCCAACTAGTAAAAAGGACTCCATAACCGATACCAAAGCTTTTTGTCGCTACATACTGCTGTCAAATGTTTCAAGTTTTTATTCAACTAAAGAATAATTGAGTATTAAGACCAGAGATATTTATAAGAATGGAACAAACCTTACAAATTCCAGACATAAAGAAATGCCACCACACACAATCACACCCTCAATACTTACTGATTAACTATGATCACAGGATCGGCAAATCAGGGTACTGTAGCATGTAACGAAGTAGGTAACTTACCTTCATTTGATGGCACCACAAGAAGTCCATTCGGGTGAAAAACTTTCTGCATCGATTATTCCTTGAAATTTCTGTTCACACCATCGATCTCATTTACCCATGAAGTTAAAGTAATCCTCCCCTGTAAGGCAGGCATCCCATTCGACTCATCGAAAGAGCTGTTGATCATGGATGACTTCTAGCCTGACTGCCAACACTGCACGTTCCTTGAGTGGCCATGTTTTTGAAGACAGCAGTCCCATTCAAAAGAATCTCTAACCAATAACTCAACGGCAATTCTAGAAGAGGAGAATTTAATGACTAAAACGATTCAAAATTTCACTGAGAACAGAGTTTGACCCAGCCCATAGGATTCGGACTGCTAGATGGATATGAATCGCCTTAATCTGCTAGGAGCATTCAGGAGAGGAGCTGTCCATGCACCTTGCGGGAGCTGATTTTGTTCGATGGGCACAGAGTCGCTTACTTGTTGAGATAAAAAAAAAATATCCCACTGAAAGGATCCCATGACGAAGTATGCACTCAAAACCCATTTCCAGGTGGAGGACATCGCTCATTGTCCTCGGTAATACCATTGTCGTTCCATTTCCTAAACAGATTAACCAATGATGCGTCTCTGATATGTGCCCCCATCTTCTCTTTTCATGCTTCCAGCAGTAGGTAATTCCAAATAATTACCTCTATTTTGAAGACACTCGTACTTACCACAGCCTTCTATTCCTGGGAGGCATTCAATAATATCCTGCACAAATTCAGAATCCAGCCCAATTCTATCATGGACTAATCAGTCAACAAGACACCCACTGAACGATCAACACTTTCGCCCAACTTGATTCCAACCAAAAATGGAGAATTGCTAAATTTTAGCATTTGTGCTTAATCAGATTGATGATTTCACTTGGTCCTGACCCAGTCCTCCAAATATACCTCATCCTTCACATGTTTGCAAGGCAGCTTGCGTGAACCTTCCTCTTTTTTTTTCTTTTATTTTTTTTTTTTTTTACAGATTTCCAAAAACACGTCTACAAGCTTTTGAGATATTTTCTTCTAAGCCACAGAGTTGGAACAGTCCCCAGCGAAAATCTCGCCAACCTCACCATCAACAGCGGTAGCTTCAGTTCCATGTGAAACACTGTTTAAATCAGTTTGCTTAAAGGAGTGACTCTTGTCACCTGATTCAGATAAACATGACTTCATTCTCCCTCTATCTGCTGGTATAGGAGAGGCCTCGGCACACTGCTCCTCGATCTTGTGTTTGAGTTTGAGGACACACTACTTAAGTCCATATTTCCCATGGCTGTCGCGAATTCCGTACCCGTTTTCTGCACTCCAACACCGCCCCAGAAAAGCCGAGCTCCCAAGTTAGGCTCCCTCAACTTAAACTGCAATGCCTCATGATATTCGTTGCCCAACAAACTACCTGTACCGCTTAAAATGGCGATAACATAGCTAATGTTTGACATGGAAAATCGCCCTCAAGTACATAAAATACGTCGTCCACCATCCCTTGAACTCCCTAAACTCACATAAGTATATTTCGGTATACTTATATCCCACCTAAACGATTATAACCCACAAAGATGGCAACTAAAAGCATGTACAATATCGTCATTCAACAATCCGAACTAGACACAACAAGGTACAACAAGAAGGTAAAATCACATCACATCGGATTAGTTCACCATGAAGGTACCATGGCCACCTCTCGCATACGTTCTAAATCCTAAATCCTCCTTATGACTCCCTTCTAACCTACGCTCTGATACCAACTGTAACGACCTGCATTTTTGTCATAATTTAAAACTAATTTACCGCCAACGGAAGCCTACGAAAGTTTGAATTTGAATTTTTACCGCGCACCTCCTGGACTCATCCTCGAATTCCGCGGTTATACATGTCCTCTTTCCTAAGCAACCTGCACACTAAAATAGTATTCCCCTAACGGGGTCAGCAATAAATCGCTGGTACGCCCCACCCATGCACATGCGAAAACCATGAGACTACTAACTCGCCCATTCGTGCACATTTATAAATCAGTTATGCAACACACGGCACAACCTAGCAGTATAAGGAAAACACTGAGATTCGAGACTCATCCTATCGTGGACCTTTGAAGTAGTCTTAGGCACACGAACATTTGAATCCACGGCAATACAACAAGTCATATAGATGCAACTATCAAACCACAGAATATATCAAGTTATAATTAGCGAGCATAATATAGCAGTAGGCGGAATAATAGACAATAACTAAGCAATAAATAATTTAACACGCTGAAAGCAATAAATAAATAAGCGACTCCCTCATAACACCGATGTCTCATATATCAACACTTCGTTTAGTGCCAGGACCACCGCAGTGCGTCCCCACCCCCTCCTCCGGGAGCGCCCGGGAAACGGCCAGCAGGCACGACCGCGCGTGGTCGTCAACCTCTCCGTACTCCTCCGACACTCAGTCGGGTAATACTATCAACAATTTTGCTCTCTTTACAATTCCGAACTCTCTAGTCCAATAAGCCACAGTTCAGCAGAAGATTGAAGCCAGCCGTCCCTAACTCACAAGTGTGGCAGACAAGGCACAAAAGAATGCTCTTGAACGCCACACGCTCGCGAAACACGACGTGCGTGGCTGATCCCGATTACAAGCGATCATCAGCTCTTACACGATGTGAAGGAAACCGGCATCCTCCGAACCCCATCCACCGCTAACCGGAATTAAGCGTGGAAGGTCCAATTCAGAGAGCCAAGATCCCCACCGGTCAATACGGGCCACAGTCGCAAGTAATCCCCAGCCACCGCAACTTCCTTAACTCCATTCTGTGCAAGGTACGGCAAGAATGATTTGTAGGAAAATAATCAATAATTACCAGCATCGACCCACGGGTTGGACTAGAGGTGATCTGCCATTGGTTGGATTCATGCCTCAATCTCATCTCAATTTCACAATCATTTCTTAGAAACGTAGCCAGGCCAATCAGTCCATTAACCATCATCCACAAAAGTCCCCCAACAACCATAGGAATTCCAAACCACGAGCCAATCACACCATTCCAGAAACAACGAGCCAATCGCACAACCACAGAACGCGAGGATTCGTCTACACAGCGCACCATGCGTACCAATCAAGCACCCATCAGGCCTCACAACACTAGACGACCGCGCCAATCACGCGATCAGAAGAACACGAGGATCCGGCTAACGACACACCAAACCAACAGTCAAACGCTCATCAGGCCTCGCAATACCAGAACGACCGCGCCATTCACGCAACCAGCAGGACCAGGGACTAGACCAAAGACACACCAAGCCAGCCCGACCTACCCAGCCTCCCCTGTCTTCCTACCCCAAACGTATCAACAAGACGGACAAACAACCAAGACGGGAAAAAGGGGAGGGGGTGAGAACGTACTGGACACACGACACAAGCGTCTGGACACTACTCGTTCCAAGCCTTCCCGCCGAGCGGTCCGCTTCCTCGGGCGTCCTCCGCACCGGCGCAACGTCTCCTCCTCCGGATTGCTCGTCCATCTCAAGGAAACAGAAAAAAATAGTCAAGCGCCCCGCGGATGGAGCACTTCAAACCCCGATCGCAGAGCAAGAGTGATCAGGGTTTTCTTTTGTGTGGAGGGAGAACCGAGGAATGACGAGCCTTCCCCTCCAAGTCACCGGATTAGAACGATCCCCCCCTTGGTGTATTATTTTGTTTTATAATTACTTATTTTTATTATTATTATTTGAAAAAAAACATCCGATGTTGCACTTTCGTCATTTCATTATTTTACATCCTGAAATCCAAGTGAAATAAATGAACAAAATCGTTACCCGAGTCCGATTACGCTTGAGTTAGGGCGTCCCCTTTTCCGCGTGACGTAGTCACATGTAATCGAATCCAAGGTCTCGATAGTCTCGTTAATAACATTAATTAACTACGAGAATATTAAATTCTCGAGTCCACGTCGGATTTAACTAAATCCAATTTTGACTCGCCTACAATTATTATTCTACTAAGTCATATACGCGTATATAAATATAATGTTAAATTTCCGGGTCATAGAATGCCATGGATGTATGCTTTTATATTCCTGCCCTCTTTGCCTTAAAGTAATAAGGCCTACTTCTTCTAGATTAGGCCTCAACCTCCTTGGCCTGCATCACGCTCTCTTCTCTGCTCCCGTCTTCCCATTCTCCCAAGTTGCTCATTTGGATAAGAACGTTGCTGTTTAATTCACCTTTAGATCTCGATAATAGTAGTATTACTCCATGCATCTTGGATTCGAGTGTCGCAAATATTGAGGATCATTCTGCTCAATCAAACGGAGCTTATTGTTACTTCTTCTACACATCCAATGACCACACGTGCGAAGCCAGGTATTTTTAAACCTAACCCAAAGTTTGGATTTTGACCATGTCTAGTTCTCCTGTTGAACCACGAAGTGTTGCAAGTGCCTTGAAACATCCTGATTGGCCACCTGGTATGATCGATGAATTGACGGCACTTCATGAAAATCACACGTGGGAACTTGTTCCGCGTAATCTAAAATCGAATATTGTTGGTTGTAAATGGGTTTTTAAGACTAAAATTCGAGCAGATGGAACGGTGAATTGTCTCAAAGCCGGACTTGTTGCCAAGGGATTTCATTAGGACAAAGGTCTTGATTTTTTCGAGACTTTTATTCCAGACAATTCGAGTGGTTTCCACAATTGCTACTGTAAAAAATTGACCCATATAGCAACTTGACGTAAAAAAAATGTGTTATTACATGGACATCTTGATATTCCTATTTATATAGAACAGCCATCGGGTTTCCGTGACCCTGTAGATCCGGATCACGTATGCCTTCTATGTCGCGCACTTTATGGCCTCAAACAACCACCCCGTGCATGGTTTGAGGAGTTTAGTAATTTTCTTCTTAACTATGGTTTCTTGTGTACCAGTGCTGATCCGTCATTATTGACTCTCCACAGTGATAATAATATCCTTATCTTATTATTATATGTTGCTGATATTATTATTACCGGAAATTCTGACCATCTTACCAAAATATTGATCCGTGATCTTAGTAGTGCATTTTCTATGAAAGACCTTGGTTGTCTTCATTATTTTTTAGGTGTTGAAGTAATTCGATCATCGGATGGATTATTCCTTTCACAAAAGAAGTATGTGTCTGGTTTGCTGGATAGAGCTTTAATGGCACAATGTAAGCCCGTGGGTACACCGATTGCATTGAAACAACAAAGGACAAGTTCTTCCGACCAACTGTATTCCATCCCTTCACATTATCGAAGTATTGTGGGAGCTTTGTAATATCTCACTCTTACTCGGCCAGATATCTCCCTTTCAGTAAATTCAGTTTGTCAAAGGATGCATTCTCTCACTAATGGAGATTTCCAGCGAGTTAAATGAATTCTTTGATACGTGAATGGAACCGCTCATCTGGGGCTTCGCACTTTAGCAAAAAGTACCTTGGACCTATATGCATTTGCTGATGCTGACTGGGCCGGGTGTCCTGAGACTCGGCGATCGACTACGGGATTTTGCGTCTTTCTAGGAGCAAATTGTATCTCTTGGAGCGCAAAGAAACAATCAATTGTGTCTCATTCTTACGCTGAAGCTGAGTATCACATCCGCCGCTGCAGAACTTACATGGGTATCTTATTTACTTCGTGATCTCGGAGTCTATCAACCTCGGTCTTCTATGTTATTTTCCAACAACATTTCTGCTCTTCATTTAATGTCAAATCCGGTCTTTCATGTCCGTACCAAACGGGGGTGAATATTGATTATCATTTCGTCGTTACAAGTTGCCGATGTATTTACAAAGCCACTACCTCGATATGCCTTTGTTGATTTTCGGACCAAACTTGGTCTTTGGATTACTCCTGCGACCAGTTTGAAGGGGAGTGTAATGGAATCACATTCAGAGAATTAGAAATTATATCAAGAGGAGCAAGATCATCAATCAGAAGAACAATCGTGGAAATCATCTAATTACCAATAAGAGGCATCAACGATCACCACCGAAAATAATTAAACTTAGGAAATATTTATTTTCTTTCATCATCTGTATTTTACCTTTATTGGAAAACTTAGTAAGATATATCGAAAGAAAGTCATTCTTTTTTACTTTCTTCTGATCGGCAATCTTCCAACCATCCTGGATCTTCACTTCTGCTCACGCGTTGAAACTCATTCAAATATTGGATTAATGTTTACCCTGCTCCGGTTAACTAAAGGGGGTTGTTTAGTTTTCGGGGGAACGAGGACAGCCGGACTTTTCGAGTCTTGAGAACGCGGCCAGCGTCGAGGTTAAAGACGCTCGATCACTCCCACGGGGATCAGCTACTTCTCCGGTCGATGTAATAAGTCAGTCTTGGGCGAAGAAGGTAGTGTTGTTGTCCAACCTTTATCTTGTAATATGAAGTCAATTCAACTTGGACGACACGGCAATTCAATGATGATGTTCAACTTTGACGTGCTACTGATTTCAGGGGAGGAAAGGGTCAAAATACCACCGTGAGTAAAAATATTTTGGGGAATACGGTAAGAAGTTTGAAAATTACCTCAATACTGTTGTCACCCCTTTTTGTCCTCTTTTGCATTTTTTAAGGAACTCCAAAATTTTAATAGAATTTTCAATTAAGTCCTTGAAATGGCTGGAGAAGGAAAATCTTCGGAAAATCCTTCTGGGACTCCATTACGATTGGAGTTCGTTCCAGAGTCTAGATTGCCTCATTTTGGAATTAGCAAGAGTATAAATGATATTTTAACTCAGCTAATAATTCAGGGGAATACAGAAAATCTAGAAAGCCGAAACCAAATGGCAAAGGAAGTAGGCTCTATAGTAAATAACATGCTGGACGCTTTGGAAAAAGAGAGAATTTTAAAAAGGCTTGAAGCCGAGGCGACTTCTGGACTTGAGAGTACGCCAGGAAAACCAGTCGAAAGGTTGAATCTGGGAGGAAGAAATTCCAAACAGAATCAAGGCAGAAGTGTGGATAAAATGTTTAAGGATTCAGTTGCTCCTTACATTTTAGACGCACAGAAGCGAAATGCAAATTTGAACTCCCAAAATGGGGAGTTGGCAAAAGACTTAAGGAAGGCCTTAGGTCTGGCAGAAGATACTCCAGTTCATCTAGACAATAGAACGTTTAATGAATTGGTGACTGCGAAGAGGAAAATTTACAGGCCCGATTATCCTCACAGAACTAAACAAGAATTCGTTCCAATGGATAATGTATTAAAGCCTATAATTACCCCTGGTGCTTTTCTGAACATAGATTGTGAAAAGCACGTATCTGAAAAGATAGATGAGTGGTTATCATTAATTCGAATGACTGCGTCCGCTGGGATATTATCCCCGGGATCAGTTTATGAATTATGTGTTGCAGCCCTCATGGGAACGGCGCAAAAATATTGGAAATCTTTGGTGGCACATACAGACATCAAAGAAAAGATAGATCAGGCGCTGACCGTTGATGGTGTATTAGCAATCATCGCTGATGCATTAAAACGGGAGTTTTGTGGCTTTTCATTATCCACTGAAACTGTGGAAAAAGAGCAATCGTTGACTGCTCTTGGAAAACTACAGATCTGTGATATGTGCTGGTTTGATAGCTACGTATGTGAATTCCAGAAGTATTATTACAATCTGGACGTAGTTTCTCAACAGTTCATATTGGGAACCTTTTTTGCAAAACTTCCAGAACCTTGGCCGGAAGTTGCGCAAAAGGCCTATGAATTACTTCTGAGTGAGGAAAAGATTGTCTCGGGACTCAGAGGTAAAATTCAGGCGGTCAAGTACGCAATGAGGAAAGCGTGTACTGAGCTCCAGGTTAAGGAGGCGGCTAAGAAGCTGCCTTACCTAAACAAGAGCTGTTGTTCTCAAATTGAATACGTACTTGGGAGGTATGGATGTGATACCCCGGGAGAATCTATGAGAACAAGAAACTTTCCCAAGAAAAGAAAATTTGTTGGATACAACAAAAGGAAAGTTTGGCCCAGGAGAGACCTCTAGAGAAAACCAAAAGGAGGTCCTGCTTACAAACCAAGGAGGTTTGTGAGGAGACGGACAAACCTTAAAGATAAAGATAGGATCGAAGCCTTTAAGCGAAAGCATGGCAAAGAACCTAAGTGTCCAAAAGGGAAACCGTTGAGCAACTGCAACTGTTGCTGGTTTTATGGATCAAAAGCCCACAAAGCGGATACTTGTCCTCAGAAGAACCAAAGGAGAAAAAGACTCCGAATGGTATTTCTGGATGACAGGAGTCATGAGGAAGAAATCCTGGCTTATGAACCAATAGATGAGCAGGATATTTCTGACTTAGACTCGAAAGTAGAATCTATCTATGAAGTTGTATCTAATTATGATACAGATTCGGAAGAAGATTCTGATATTTGGAAAATGCATCTGTTCATGATGAAAGCAAAGCAAAATGGAGATGGTGATGAGATGGTTCCCTTGGAAGCATCGAATCAGGTACTGGAAGAATCCCACCAGTACGAAGATCCATCCCAGTCAGTGCTGGAATGGAGGTTGCCCAATGTTAATGTAAGGGAAGTCTATAATGTATCGAGATTTAATTTTAGATCGATAATAGATATCTCACAAACAGAAGCAACGGCTCAAGTTACAAGCACGGAACTTGAGACTTTGGATATCCCATTACTCAACGTACAACGCATTAGGGAAACCATGCAACGTGCGAGAGGTGTATATAACTATATGCACATTGGGTTGATCCAGGTAGGATTGATTCCGCTATTTCATCTTCCAGCGGATAGTCCTGTGGTAGCAGCTGTAATCGATAAACGATGGCGAGAGTTTCGCGATCAGCTGATATCAGGTATACAGGCCAACCTTGCACAAGGCCCTGTATGGTTCCAGGTCCATCCAAATTTCATGATGGCCCTGAACGATCGTTGTTTGGGAAATTCATTGACCTTAAGGATTAAATCAATGAATATGGATAGAATGAATTCCCAGGCCAAGTTTTTGGCGTATCACACTAGAGTAATTTACCGATTGGTAAATACCACTAGTCCTGGTGTGAGGAACATCTCTAGACTTACAGAGTTGTTCGAGGAAGGTCATAATAACTACCAACAATTTCATAGGCGAGAGGTAAACCCTATGGAGTTAACCTGGCCAAGAAATTGGGTTATGACTGAGCCTGGTAGTAGCTCTAGACTTATTAGTGCGGCTAATATCTGACAGAGAGGTAACGAGATTACTTTAATGTTGGGTGAACTGTCTAGAGATAGTTTTAGAGCTGATAGGCATCTGCCTGTGAGGATGCCACTCCTGAGAGAGCCAAGAACTCATACGCTCTCTGAAGTTTCTTCTAGAGCTAGTGATGTGGGAGAGGACATAATTGTGTCCCGACCAGCAGAAGCATCTGCTCCGCCGCTAATAGAAGAAATGTCACGAAGGTCTACAGATTCGAGAAGCCCGTCTCAACATACGGGTAGAATCGTAGGATATAGACAGGTATCTTTACCAGTCTATGAGGATCCGGTAGATCAGCCGAGAGAGGAATCAATACGGATGATGAGAGTTACCTATCCGGATAACTCTTTATCCAGTATTCCTGAAGTCTGTAAGGTTATTGAGCAAATAGCCGAGCAGAGGTCTATACCAATAGACGAAATCTGGAGGATGATAGAACCATCCCAAGAAGTACCTAAGAATATTGGTTTTAGTGTCAGGAAGGAAGACTTGAGCACATATGTGGCTCTAACTTTCAAGTTTCCTAGATACTATGAGTATTCTTTGGATACTTTGATAGACACTGAGTGTAGCATAACTTGCGCTAGACTCAATGCTCTACCAGAGCAGAAACCTATCCACATGGTAAACGTAGATGGAATGGCGACAATAGTTAGCCATCAGGCCAATAATGTGCCTGTCTTTATTGGTGGACAACAGTTCATCATAAAAGAAATCCTGGCCCATCCTTTATTAGAGGCAGGCATCATAATTGGTAATGCATTTCTAAAGGGACAAAAGGAAAACTTACCTTTTGTGCAGGATGTCCATCATGTGTCCATAGATAAGGTGAAAATCAGTATTCTCCAAGAACCGAAGTTGAGGTTAAAGTTTGGGTTCTATCCGGTAAAACGGACGGAGTACTGTGGTAATTCACCATGTGAAAGAGCTTACAGAGTGCGAGCTCAGCGTGGTGATATACGGTTGGATGAGAACGATTCATGGGAACAAACCTGTTTTCTCCAACGAATACCAGGAGTTCTAACTGGTATGACGACTTGTTTCCAAAACAAGAAGTGTGCAGGGCAATATAGTTAACCGGAACAAAATGGGATAAGTTCTTGGTAAAACTTGCCGACAATTTTAGGGAAGATCCATTAAAATTGTGGAGTCGGAATAGCCTAAAGGCTAGACTCGAGTTAAAAGATCCCGGAACCATTATAAGAGCCAGAAACATTACGTATACGGCTGAGATGGTTGAGGAGTTTGACAAACAAATTCATGAGTTGCTTGGAAAAGGCTTGATTAGGGACAATTACAGTCCGCATTCTAGTCCTGCCTTTATGGTAATTAATCATGCTGAGCAGGTGCTAGGTAAAGCACGAATGGTTATAGATTATCGTCAGCTTAACAAAGCTACAAAAGACGATGGCTATAAGATTCCCACTGCGAGAGATTTAATTGATAGAGTTAGTTTGAGCCAACCAAAGTTCTTCTCGAAGTTTGACTTGAAAAGTGGATACTGGCAAGTCAAGATGGAGGAAGAATCGGTTCCTCTAACTGCTTTCAATGCTCCGCAAGGAATGTTTGAATGGCTGGTCATGCTGTTCGGCCTGAAAAATGCTTCAGGCGTATTTCAGCGCAGAATGGATAATGCTTTTAAGCAGGTCCGAAAATTTTGTGCGGTCTATATTGACGATGTATTAGTCTACAGTCAGACTGAAGACAACCACATGAGGCACCTTGATAAGGTGACTGATGTCTTCCGACAGGAGGGCACGATTCTATCGGAAAGGAAAATAGAATGGTTTAAGGAGTCAGTCAATTTTCTAGGCATGGAGATTGAGCAAGGAAAAATTAAATTGCAAAGTCATATTGCCGAAAAAATAGTTGATTTTCCTGACAGACTTGAGGATAGAAAACAAGTCCAAAGATTTTGTGGGTTTGTTAACTATGCAAGAAAGTTTGTGAAAGATCTTTCCCAAGATCTAGGTAGGATTTCGAAGAAAACCTCTTCGGTAAATCCTTGGCTATGGGAAGATGAGGACACTCATGCTATTCAGAGAATTAAGAGAAAGGTTAAGAATCTACCTCAACTCTCTTTACCATCTGATAAGGATGAGTTAGTTCTGGAAATTGATGCTTCAAACAATTTTTGGGGTGCTGTCCTTAAAATTAAAGGAAGAAAACCAGAACCCGTTTGTAAGTATTGGTCAGGTAGTTTTAAGGGGCTATGAACTCCGGTACCCGATACATGAAAAAGAAGTATTGGCTTTAAAAAATGGAATAAAAGCCTTTTACATCTTTTTGGCACCTAAGAAATTCTTAGTGCGCTCTGACTCGACCTATGTAAAAAGGTTTATGAGTCTGAACCTCAAGGAGACTAGGCAGACTAGACTTTTGAGGTTGCAAGAGTGGTTTAGCTATTGTAAATTCGATGTTGAGTATATCTCTTCAGACAAAAACATAATAGCCGACTCTCTCTAGAGAACTTGCAGATGGATCCCGCAACAAAGAAGAAGATCTGCTGGAGATGGAAGCAGGAGGGACACTCCAAGAAGGTATGTCCTAATCCTATCAAGAGAGATAGTGAGCATAGTGATGCTGGTTCCAACTCTGGAACGAAATCAGCTTTGTGCTGGCAATGCAAGCGACCTGGACATCGGTCATTCGAGTGTCCCAGTAAGCTGAAAACTGCGGATACCCAGAAAGGTATGGCTAATCTCAAAGAGAAGGTAGTCACCAACTCCAAGAGAAAGGCGGAGACAGATCTCCAAAAGGAGATGGTTGATCCTAAGAAGAAAGCTCCGGCTAACTTCAAAGGAAAAACGAAAGATGATTCCCAGAAAGGAATGGCGGAACCTAAGGAAAAGGTAATAACCAATTCCAAAGGGAAAGCGGAGAAAGATTCCCAGAAGGGAGCGACGGGTCCTGAGGGAAAAGGCAATGTCAAACCCAAAGGAAACGTGTAGGAAGATCTTCAAGAGAAGATGGCTGATCCTGAAGAGGTGAGCTCTAAAGGAAAAGCGAAGATGGCAGATCTGAAGGAAGAAGCTCGGGCTAATTCCCAGGAGAAAGCCAGAAAGAAGAAGAAAGCGAAGCAGCTTAAATCTTCTAGTCCTAAGAAGGACGATAAGGTTGAAGAACCTTGGTGGTTCCCGTTAACCACGGAGCAGTTCAATTACTGCCGAAATCATTTGGCCAAGGAGCAGAAAATCTCCATTAACCAAGCTATAAAATCCTACAAGGCTTTGTTACAAAGCAAGGAGGAACAGAAAGCAAGGGTGGAGAGTGAGTATGCTAAAGAGGAAGCAAAGTTTAAAGCTTTCATTGGCGAGCCAATTCAGAAGGAAGAACAACCCGATGAGGCGGCTGACATGGAGTACGACGAGTATTTCAATTACGAGATACCCGGAACACTCGGAGAAGGTAATCCTCAAACTCAGGAGAACCTTGAGGAAGTAATTCCTGAAGGAGGTTCGGCTAAAGAACCTGGTGAGCAAACTCACGATGACGAAGGTCATGAAGATCTTGATAGATCTTGGTTTTTTGATTTAGAATCTTTCGAAGATGGATCCCTATCTTGGGATGCCACTGTTGTTTGTGGAGGACTTATGGGAGGTATTAAAAGAAATTACCAAGCCCAAATTAAGTTTTTCGCAGCAAAAGCGATTGATTATATCAAAGATCTGGAAGCCAAGTTAACTTACAAGGCTGCAGATGGGGAAGAGTTGTCTAAATCGGTACGAGATAGACAACAAATCCTGACAACGACTATGTCCATATTACCGCTGGAAGTTAAAGACTATGAGACTTCAAAGGTGGTGGTGGATATGAGAGAATCCTCACTTGAGGAGAACTCTGTACTTCAGCCGTATCTACACTAGATATCGGAGAAGTGGCCATCCCTGAGGATTAGTTCAGGTATGGTGGGAGTTGCTTTACCTTATTTGTATGCGGGCTTTATTGATATTCTGGAGATCGATAGATCAGAACAGGAACAGATAAACCCACTGCCTCATTTGGTAAAGTTCATACTCGGGTGCCTTGGCTATGGTTCAAAATATGCCACGGCACTGATTACTAGCACGACGATGGAGGAAGAAGAGCATGAGCAATGTAGGAAAGTAATTCTTCCCAACATGCAAGTGTGGGATATCCATCCGAGTGAAAGTAGGCATCTGATAGAACCTCAAAAACAGGACCTCGATCAGAGAGGTTTATGGCGTAAGTATTACAAGGATAAAACTGTAAGAAAGGCCATAAAGGTTGAGTTTCTGAAAGATGTGCTGGAGCACGTTTTTGCCCGCAAGGAGCTATATTATGTGCTTAGTGACGAGATGACAACTGTCACGATTCTCCGTTCTTATCTTAGCTATGCAGATGAGCAGGCAGGAGAGAGAGGATGGGAGAGAGTTATAGATCTTCTAGATAGCTTCTGGAAGAGAGAGAACTCTGAATTATGCCTCCAGACGGACACCTTCGAAGTCTGGAGTAAAATCACTGACTACACCGATAAATCCTTATCACAGCGATTCAAGCAAGATGAAGAGAGAGCCCAACGAAATGCTGATCAGGGACTCTTGGAAGGAACTGGCGAGTCTTCACACGCCAAAGAAGAAGGAATCTCCTTGAATGAAGCAGCAATGCAGACAGGAGAAAAAGATTGTATAGAGATAGACTAGGCAATTTTGTAGTCTAGTTAGCTTTTGTAAGCTTTTATTAAAGTAGATGCTTTTACTTTTGAGCTGGCAAACAGTGCATAGGCACCAGCTTTTTTGTGTATATATTTCACAACCCTCTACCATTTTCGGGGAGGCAATCTGAATAGAGAAATTTTCTCTCACATCTCTCTGAGTAAAATTTCTTTGATTGTTCTCCAACAACAAAAATACCTTAAGGAATCAAGAGGAGTTAGAATTAATCAAAATTGATTAAAACTAACTAAAGGTTAGATTTGCGGATCGAAACCTTGAAGGAAAAGTCTTTATGACTAAATCTTGTGTTTGGATGATGAGCGTCTATATAAGACCCTCGTGGTAAGGGCATTTGAAAGACACAGAAGAGCTTCTCCCTCTCACAGAATTCTCACAATTGAGAAGTGAGCGTCTCTTGAGTTCTAAGAAGTTGCGGAAGCTTGGTGAACCCTCTAAGCTGTGCAGAAGATTGAGGTATGATAAACATCTTGATTTGGGTTGTTTATGTTTGGAGAGAAAGACTTTAATCAAGAGATTAAAGTGGTGCAGTGCACGAGTCATTCTTATGACTGATTGCCCAAACTCTGAATTATTCCATTTGGATCACGGAGTTGGTAAGGATTCTACTACTGGACTTCTTAATACAGTGGTAGATCGTTTGGATAATCTATCGGCACAGATAACTCAGTTATCAAAGTTGGTGGGGAGTTATTCTAAAAGATTAGAATAACTGACTCTAGTACAGAGTGAATTCGAAGAATACTTCCTTGAAGGTAAGTCCAATCTCGGATTTACGGCAAGTTCAAAATGCTCGAACGAGTATTTGAGGTTGGTGGAACGCCGACGACAAAGACAATTAGAAAAATCTTCTTAAGTTCGATTCCTGTCAATTCTGAAGAATATCTAGCATGCTGATATCTAAATTTGCATCGCTCCTCTTCAGTTTCTTTATTGGTATCAGAGCTCGCTTAAGAAAAATTTTTCTAATTTGGTCTTGAAGGACTAAATTACAAAAAAGAAAAAATTTTTGTGTTATTTTTTAGTCAAAAGAAAAAGGAGAAAAGAGGTAACCGTAAAAAGGGAATATTGAAAACTAGAACCTTAGCCCACAAAATATTTTTGAAAACAAAGGTAAAAAAGACACAAACCTCGATTTCAGGGTGACACTTCGAGGCTTTATTTAATATGTTTCTTATAGAAATCAAACTCCCAAAGTAAATATCGTACGATTCACAGCTCTGCGTCCACCTCCAAAACGATGTCGTGCTGGCCGAGCACGTTTGCGAACAGGACTCCCTTACGCTGAGGGAGCTTCCCGATCCTTTCCCGGTCCTCGTCGCTCAACGAGAAGTCGAGGATGTTGAGGTTGTCCCTCATCCTCTGCTTGTTGTAGCTCTTTGACACGATGCTCGCCCCTTGCTCGTACACCCACCTCAGAGATACCTGAGCGGACGACTTCCCTTTCGCCCTTGCGATCTCCCCTAGCACATCACTGTCCACGACGCGGTTGTCCCCCCACTTCGTCCCGTTTGCGCCGAGGGGCGAGTAAGCTGAGACGTGGATCCCCTTCTCCTTGCAGTACTCCATCAGTCGCTCCTGCCGCCAGAACGGGTTCATCTCCACCTGGTTCACCGACGGAGGGATCTTGGCCTTGGCGAGCAGCTCGTCGAGCCTCCTGGGTGAGAAGTTACTGACCCCGATTCCCTTCGTCAGGCCGAGGTGCTTGCACTCCTCCATGCCTTCCCAAACAGCGGCTGCATCGAGGGGGAGTATCTCGTGCCTCTCCACAGGCATCTTCCTCACTTCTTTGCTCAGCCTCAGCGGCCAGTGGATCAGGTACATGTCGACATAGTCCAGCTGCAGGTTACTGTACCCCAGGACAACAAAATCGACAGAAGTCAGTCACCGAAAAACTCTCAACACCGCCACAAGACGTATTTTTTCTAATCATCACGTGGAAGAACCTCAGGCTCATCTTCAGGGCAGGGACGACTGCATCCTTCTCGGCAAAGCTGCTCCACAGCTTGGTAGTAATGAAGAGCTCGTCCCTTGACTTCACGAGCCCAAGCCGGAGGGCCTCGGTGATGGCCGCCCCAAGTGGCTTCTCCGATCCGTAAGCAAACGCAGTGTCGAAGTGGCGGTACCCCGCCTTGATGGCCTCGAGGATGGCAGCCTTGGCGGTCTCGGGGTCGGAGGGGGGGTCAGAGGAGGTCCCCATGCCGATCAGGGGGATGGGCTTGTCACAGTTGGGGAGGAAGACCTCGGTCGCGCCGTTGGCTGCCATATCCTCGGATTCGAGACTCCGGTTTTGTGGGGGTGGAGTAAGTGATCTATTGGTACCGATCACACAAAGTCCGGAGAGGCGTTTTTATACACTGCAGCAGCTCTGAATATAACTCGGCTAACAAATTCCGGTCAAAAATGTACAGCAGATCTTATTTTGCGCCGGTTGATTTCATCGAAAATCCTGAGGTTTTTAGGAAGATTAGATTATAAACTATCGTCCAGTCCAAAATTAGCTGAAAATTTGACATGTATTGAGAAAACAAGTCGATCACGCCTATCCAAAAATTTAAGTAAAAAATTATGGTCAGAGGCGTAAGTTTTGGACCATCCAGATGCTACTTTTGACCATACTTTTTGTTTAAGAAAATCGTTCTCCAGTAATTTTTTTATATTTTCCTTCCCCAAAAAATTACCGTATTTCTCTGAAATCTTCGTTAAAGTTGAGGCTTTCTTTTTTTTTTTTCTAAAAAGAGAAAACGTTAACGTCGTATTTGCTCACGATTTGGACAGGCACCGAAATCCCATAAAAAAGTCAGGGAAAATTATTGAGGCACACGTACTAAATGATAATATCAAAGGTAGAAAGAAGACACGTTTGACAAATGAAACCTTAGTTTGGTAGTTTGTGGCTGTGATGCATCTTCTTTTCATTACACCTACCAAGAAGAGGTTGCATTCTGAAAATTCCTTCCTCCTCCCAGAAATTTTAAGATTTTTCCAACGTACGGCACTAATATTAGCACGGCAACATTGAAAGAAGTAAAAAGTACGGCACTATTAGTACACAAATTTAGGTAAATCCGTTATTTTAGGATTTATTAAGTAAGATAAGATTTGAACATTATCTCACGCAAAAGATGCGTTTACGTAAATACAGGCCTCAAATTTTCTCGTAGATTGAATAATAAACTATGCATTTACCTAATAATAATATAAACTTCTAAGTTTAACGTAGATTGAACATTTCGAGGCTTGTGGCACGAACACAGTCCTCGTGGCCAATCCCCTTCTCGATCCCAACGTCTAAGCTTCTGAGAGCAATGGGTTCGATCCCGGTCTCCGTCCTCTGTTCTGGAGACCAACTGATTCCGCACATAGGGCTCGGTATCGCCGAGTACCCGTTCGGCTACTCAAGCGACGTGAAGGATTTGATACTCTGTTCGATCAAAATCGGATACTGGTACTTAGACACAGCCGCTCGGGGAGGCCAGGGCCGAACAGTCTCGAGACGAGCTGTTCATCACGTCCAGTCTCTGGTGCTGAGATGTGCATAAGGAACTCGCAGTCCCTCGCATCAAATGATCCCTCGAGTTAAAAACCGGCAATGAGTCACTCCACTTTTCGTTTCTTATTCTCGTTCGGGAATAGAACCGCATAACTGTAGAGGAAATGATTGGATTCGAAAATACCGTGTGGCGAAGGAATACTCAAGAAGGATTTTTACTTGAAAGCAAACTTGCAACCTACAAATCTGATCTAATTCAGTTAATGATAAAGAAACATTGCAAAGGCTTAAATAAGCTAATTCTAATTAAAAAGATAATAATTACCGACGACCAATAACAAAAGCACTTAAGGTGTTTAGGAAATGTAAACTACACTTAAAGTGCCTAGGAAAAGTAAACAAACAGTAGAAAATAGATAGTCCAGGCAACTAGACAGTCATAGACTTAAGTGTCTGAGCGAACCCACAATAAGTCTACGAGCGAAGCCTTCGAGCGAGTCTATAAACGACGAGTCTTCAGGCGAAGCCTTCTGGACGAAGTCTACGAGCGCTGAATCTACAAGCGAAGAGTCTACGAGTGAAGCATCACTTTAAAACTCAACACTCCCCCTTAAAGTGATGTTCGCTAAATCAATCCCAACTTCGATCGCATAACTTCAAATGGACCTCTTCGAAGTGACTTCGTAAAGATATTTGCAATATTATCTTCACTCCTTACTGCAATCATGTCAATAATCCCGTAGAACACCTTCTCGCAAACAAAGTGATATTCGAGCTCAATGTGTTTTGTCCTTGCATGAAACATGGGATTTGATGCCAGCTTGATCGCACTCAAATTGTCTCCATTAATAGGAACCGGCTGATCAATCTCATTGTGAAGATCCTCAAAGGGTCTACGAAGTCAAATATATTCCTGAGCCGCACGAATCGATGCCTTGTACTCTGCTCTGGCCGTTGACAATGATACCGAGCCTTGCTTTTTGCTGCACCAAGAGATACTTATATTTCCACAGAGGAAAACAAAACCATATGTAGACCTCCGATCATCCACATCTCCAGCAAAGTCAGCATAAGCAAATCCTTGGAAAGAGAACTTGATTCCCTTCCTATAAAACAGACCCACATCAAGCGAAGTATTAAGATACTCCAGAATCTTCTTCGCTGCCTCTAGATGTGGCTTCCTTAGCTCCTGTATATATCGAGTGACAACTCCAACTACATAAGCTATGTCCGACCTTGATATAGTCAGATAAATCAGACTCCCCACAAACGCATGATAAGAGTGCGGATCTGATAAAAGACTTCCCTCATCTCGACGAAGCCTAGAGTTCGGGTTGAGAGGAGTGTATCGCTTCTTCCCTCCAGATATATTGAACTTCTCTATGAGCCTCTTTGCATAGTTGAGTTGAGACACAAAAATTCCCTTCTCCAAGTTCTCTACCTGTAGACCAAGAAAATTTGCAAGCTATCCAAGCTTCTTCATCTCAAACCGTAGAGAAAGTTCATTATGAAGTCGAGTGACTTCCACATAATTACTACCCGTCAAGATAATGTCATCTACATACAACAGAACAACCACCATATGACCTTGATGTTTCTTGACGAAGAGACTCAAGTCGGATTCCAAAGCGACATACCTACAAAAGCGAAGATATTCTGCAATCTTCCCATACCACGCTCACGGGGCTTGCTTCAATCCATAGAGCGCCTTCTTGAGCTTACGTACAAGCTCCTGACCATCTTCCTTCTCGAATCCAGGCGGTTGATCCATGTAGATTGAGCGATCGAGCTCTCCATATAGAAAAGCATTCTTGACATCTAGCTGCCATAATTTCCATCCAGAACAAGCTGTCAAAGCCAACACTGTGTGACCTGAAATCATCTTTGCCACAGAACTAAAAGTCTCCTCATAGTCTTCTCCATACTTATGTGAGAAGCCTTGAGCAACCAGCCTAGCCTTGTTTCGATCAACACTTCCATCAGCCTTCCTCTTGATTCGATATACCCATTTATAAGAGACAGGCTCAGTACCCGAGGGCTTTGGGATAAGATCCCAAGTCTGATTCTTCTCGATAGAGACCATCTCATCCTTCATCGCATATACCAATTCCTTAGCTCCTTTCGCTTCATCGTAGGAAGAGGGTTCTTCATCGTCTATTGGATTCACTAGAAAACAAGAGAAACTTGTTACAAAATGTTGATATGGTTTGATGATGAGTCACACAGCAAGTTTGACTTGCTATTACTTTACAGAAGTTGTAACCCTGTAAGGATGATATGCTTCCTAATAAAGAAAAAATATATGTAATACCCCAAATTTTAAATAATAATAATAATATAAAATCTAAAAAAAGAAAAAAAAAAACATTCTCCAATCATTCCGAGATTTTAGGGGGAGATTTTTTTCCATCTAATTCCTCACTTTCACACATTATAATCACTCCCAAAAAAAAAATAAATAAATATCTCGTTTCCCATTAAATAATATATTTTACCTTCTTTGTCTCGATGAACCTAGACACAATCCCCTTCACATACCTAACCAAAGTCTCAAAAAAAAGAAACAATCAATCAGGCGATTAGAGGGACGTAAGAAAAAATTCATTTTTCTTTCTCCTGGATGAAAAAAAAGAAAAATCAGAGATCATCTGAAATCCTCTGAGCCAAAGCCTCCCCTTCTTTTTCAGACAATTATCAGATAATCACACACGTAAAAAAAAAATCAGAGATTCCCATCAGAGGATCTCTGAAATCCTCTGAGCCAAAGCCTCCCCTTCCCCTTTAGACAATTATCAGACAAAATCTCTAATCAGACGAGAGCACCTTCAGACAATTCTCGGAGACAAATTCCTCCACATACAACCGGAGGCCAACTCCTCCCGACGTACACACAGAAACCGGAGCCAAGGACACCCCCTCTCCAGTGTTGACGAGCCAAACCCTCCCGACCAGCCTACCAGCCGACACCCTCCCGGCGTCGTTCACCCTCCTCGGGCCACCCCGGGGCGAGGTAACCCCTCGGTGAGACTTCCTCTCACTTGGCTAACTCCAGCATGCTTCAACCATGTTCGATATGCTGACTCCGTCGTTCCCTTTCTTCTTTAGACTACCACACACACCATGGGGTGAGGAACGAGCCTTCGGACAAAATCATGACAGCCGAAGTTACAGACAAGGGACAGCCGGCGCGCCACCTTCCTCCGGTATTAGATCACGGTGGAAAAAGGTCGTAATCATTTAAACTCCTCTCTAAACGCATTTTCTTATGTCTCTTAGACCTCAAAGCTTTCACAGTAGCTTTGGGGGACGATTTTACGTTCATTTACGGCACGGAAGTGTCGGGACATCTCTCGGCATTCTATTTCAATTGTTTTCTGCGGGAATGCCTCCAAAAGCTGGTTTTTTCGAAGAGGTTCCGAACGTTTTTGAACCTCGAACCCAAAAGGTCAAATAATCTACAATAAGTAATGATCTTAGGAATATTTTTGTTTTAATTTTTTTTATTGATCGAGGATCGGGTTATTCCTCCCGAAAAGGCCGCCACTTTCGCTGGCCGCAGCAGGATAGCCTGTTGTATTGTTTTCCCGGGGAAGTTCCGAGAGATCTAACCGTTGGATCTTGCTCAAATTTTTTGGCGATAAACTAGACTTCAAGACGGTTCTATGAACATATATATCAACCGTTGAAGTTTTTAACATAATTCGAAACAATCTCACGAACAGACTGTATACTGAGTAAAGTCTGCTGAATGTTCCAATCCTGTTCTTCATGTAATAAAAGCAGATCCCACCATTGGATCATCGCCAAATTTTGTAGATGTATTCTTCATTTCATCCCGGTGACTTTGACATATTATTCATATTTTTACGTTTTGAGGATGTAAAGTTTTCCATTTTTCTTCCCCGAACTTTACCCAGCCGAAGTCTGACCGAGTCTACAAAATGGTCTGACCTTTTACACCTATATATCTTACGATCCAACCGTTGGATTCATGTGAAATATTTCACACACTACACCATTCTAATAGAATGAGATTTCTCCCCCTTGTTTTTTGTATCGGGTTCTTCATAGTTTTACCTTTCTGTGAAGTCCTTTTGCACTCCGATCGGACATTCGAGGACCAAGATATGATAGGAACAACACCGTCTGTGCAAACTGTTCCGCTTTTCCGGACAACCACCTTGGTTCCTTGATCTTGAGATATTGCACCGTTAGATTTTCATAAAATTTTACATGGATACTCGTCATTATGTTTCGGATCTTTTGGTCAAACTTCGATTAAATCGGACAATCCTAGCCAAAGTTATAATCCATTTTCTGAACAGTGCGCAATTTGTGTTCGTTGTGATTCGTGATTACGTAACTCTTTGTAATATGACTAAATGTGAAGTCTTGCGCTCTACTGTCTCGCATAACTTACACTCTATTTTTTTAAGTCTTGCGCTCTACTGTCTCGCATAACTTACACTCTATTTTTTTTTTGTCTATGCTTGTACAATGAACGCGCAAATTTCGAAGGCCTAGTCGGAACCTCTCTCGAAGGTGCTTGTATCAGACGTGTGAATCTTTCCACGTTTAAACCGCGATGTCAAGACCATCAAACGACTCACACCACATGAGGTAAAAAGGGGAGGTGCGGGCCTCCCCGAAAAAATAGAAAATCCACTTGTAACGGGCCGTGGGCCCAAGTGCATAGGCCCACGGTCACCATCCTTCTCAGCCCCCTTTGATCTCAATAATTGTCTGTGCTTGGCCGCATGCCTTAGGCTCATAGGCTTATCGTCGCATGTTGTTTGCCAAACACACATGAGTTCGGGTCCAAAAAGCCCGAATCGGGTCCAACGCCTGTAAAACATTAACATGAGTCCGGAGTCATGCCCGGATCGTGTCCAACACCCGTAAACAAAAAACAAACTTTTGGAGCAAATGCCATATTTTCGCATGTTTAAATGTAAGAGTTAGTAATTAGGAATCCCCGAATCTACTCTGGTTTTCAGACTTAAACCAAGCTTTTAAAATTAAGTCGGTGGCGACTCTGTATAGTTTACCTAGGTTAAACAAAAACAACCTTTTTACGGAGCCATTTTGGATGAGGAACGACGACACGAACCGCTCCCGATTTCTCCCGAAAGTTCCTTCTTCGGATCATGCTCCGCCTTTCGCCCGCCGCCTCTTAGGAAAATAGAGACAGTCGGCAAGGGCCCGAGCAGGCCCAGTTAGGAACCCAGGGAGGGATCACCCAATTCCCTTCCGCAGCGTCCGATGCTTGAGTTGTGACATCGACCGGTTGGGCCTTGGGGAGCGGGCCCGGATCCTCGGGTCGTTCGAACCACCACGCGCGTGCTAGGCCGGAAGGCGTGCGTACAATATCATGAAAATATTTTCTTCATCCTCCAATGATCATTTCATATCAAATGACGTGATTAGAAAATATTTTAATAATTAATTAATCGTTAATTAATTATTGATTATCTTAATTATTTTATTAATTCAGATGTGGAATATTCTTAGGAATATTATTTTAATTAATATTAAATATTTATTTGGAAGCAAAAATGATTGAAATTCGAAAATAAGATTTTTTTCCTAGCCAAGGAAATTATCTTGTTAATTTTGGAAATTTCTATCTAACCTTCTGTAAGAAGATTATGATAATAACAAATATCCAATAATAAAACTTTTCACATGAATTTCATCCAGATATAATGACAAACTTATCTGGATTGGATTATTTCATTTTAGAAATAAATAATTGATTATTTCCATCTATAGATGGTTGACTCTGCCTAACCTTCTGTAGTGCTCTATCGTGGGAATCAAATATCCAATTAATACAAAATTAATTTTGGATAATCCCTAACGGATATATGCATGAGTCCATGATCAGATTTCTTAGGTTGGAAATAAAAGATTTGTATTTTTCAACTATAGAAGGTTGCTGATCGAATCTGGCTCCAACCTTCTATAATGCGATATCTTGAGATTGGATAATCCGATTGATGCGAAATGAATAAAACATTGTTTCCAAATGTTTTAAGCCTTCGAGCGAGTCTACAAACGACGAGTCTTCAGGCGAAGCCTTCTGGACGAAGTCTACGAGTGCTGAATCTACAAGCGAAGAGTCTACGAGTAAAGCATCACTTTAAAACTCAACACTCCCCCCTTAAAGTGATGTTCGCTGAATCAATCCCAACTTCGATCGCAGAACTTCAAATGGACCTCTTCGAAGAGATTTCGTAAAGATATCTGCAATATTATCTTCACTCTTTACTGCAATCATGTCAATAATCCCGTCGAACACCTTCTCACGAACAAAGTGATATTCGAGCTCAATGTGTTTTGTCCTTGCATGGAACATGGGATTTGACGCCAGCTTGATCGCACTCAAATTGTCTCCATGAATAGGAACCGACCGATCAATCTCATTGTGAAGATCCTCAAAGAGTCTACGAAGCCAAATATATTCCTGAGCCGCACGAGTCGATGCCTTGTACTCTGCTTTGGTCGTTGACAATGATACCGAGCCTTGCTTTTTGCTGCACCAAGAGATACTTATATTTCCACAGAGGAAAACAAAACCAGATGTAGACCTCCGATCATCCACATCTCCAGCAAAGTCAGCATCAGCAAATCCTTGGAAAGAGAACTTGATTCCCTTCCTATAAAACAGACCCACATCAAGCGAAGTATTAAGATACTCAAGAATCTTCTTCGCTGCCTCTAGATGTGGCTTCCTTAGTTCCTGCATATATCCAGTGACCACTCCAACTACATAAGCTATGTCCGTCATTGATATAGTCAAATAAATCAGACTCCCCACAAGCGCATGATAAGAGCACGGATCTGATAAAAGACTTCCCTCATCTCGACGAAGCCTAGAGTTCGGGTTGAGAGGAGTGTATCGCTTCTTCCCTCCAGATATATTGAACTTCTCTATGAGCCTCTTTGCATAGTTGAGTTGAGACACAAAAATTCCTTTCTCCAAGTTCTCAACCTGTAGACCAAGAAAATTTGCAAGCTCTCCAAGCTTCTTCATCTCAAACCGTAGAGAAAGTTCATCATGAAGTCGAGTGACTTCCACATAATTACTACCCGTCAAGATAATGTCATCTACATACAACAGAACAACCACCATATGACCTCGATGTTTCTTGACGAAGAGACTTGAGACGGATTCCGAAGCGACATACTTGCAAAAGCAAAGATATTCTACAATCTTCCCATACCACGCTCGCAGGGCTTGCTTCAATCCATAGAGCGCCTTCTTGAGCTTACGTACATGCTCCTGACCATCTTCCTTCTCGAATCCAGGCGGTTGATCCATTGAGCGATCGAGCTCTCCATATAGAAAAGCATTCTTGACATCTAGCTGCCATAATTTCCATCCAGAACAAGCTGTCAAAGCCAACACTGTGTGACCTGAAATCATCTTTGCCACAGAACTAAAAGTCTCCTCATAGTCTTCTCCATACTTATGTGAGAAGCCTTGAGCAACCAGCCTAGCCTTGTTTCGATCAACACTTCCATCAGCCTTCCTCTTGATTCGATATACCCATTTACAAGTGACAGGCTCAGTACCCGAGGGCTTTGGGATAAGATCCCAAGTCTGATAATTCTCGAGAGAGACCATCTCATCCTTCATCGCATATACCAATTCCTTAGCTCCTTTCGCTTCATAGTAGGAAGAGGGTTCTTCATCGTCTATTGGATTCGCCAGAAAATAAGAGAAAGTTGTTACAAAATGTTGATATAGTTTGATGATGAGTCACACAGCAGGTTTGACCTGCTATGACTTTACAGAAGTTGTAACCCCCGTAAGGATGATATGCTTCCTAATAAAGAAAAAATATTGTGAAAATATTTTCTTCATCCTCCAATGATCATTTTAGATCAAATGACGTGATTAGAAAATATTTTAATAATTAATTAATCTGTAATTAATTATTGATTATCTTAATTATTTTATTAATTCAGATGAGGAATATTCTTAGGAATATTATTTTAATTAATATTAAATATTTATTTGGAAAGAAAAATGATTGAAATTCAAAAATAAGATATTTTTCCTAACCAAGGAAATTATCTTGTTAATTTTGGAAATTTCTATCTAACCTTATTTAAGAAGATTATGATAATAACAAATATCCAATAATCAAACTTTTCACATGAATTTCATCAAGATACAATGACAAACTTATCTAGAATGAATTATTTCATTTTGGAAATAAGTAATTGATTATTTCCACCTATAGATGGTTGACTCTGCCTAACCTTCTGTAGTGCTCTATCGTGGGAATCAAATATCCAATTAACACAAAATTAATTTTGGATAATCCCTAACGGATATATGCACGAGTCCATGATCACATTTCTTAGGTTGAAAATAAAATATTTGTATTTTTCAACTATAGAAGGTTGCTGATCGAATCTGGCTCCAACCTTCTGTAATGCGATATCTTGAGATTGGATAATCCGATTGATGCGAAATGAATAAAACATTGTTTCCAAATATTTTATGCACTATGAGAATGAATCTGTTCATAATTTATTTTTAGAAGAATAAATTTCATGAAATACCTCAAATTATTCCATGGGCTAGAAATCACTATTTTTTTTAACCCATTACATAAGCTCGGTCAAAAAACAAAAGGGCCATATCCATTTAAATCCATTTTCCATTTTTATTTTATTTCGAATTCTATCATTTGTTATTTTATTACCTTATTCTCTCCGGTTTTTCACCTTCCCGTAACAAGGACGAAAAATAACATCACAGGATAATCCTCCAATCAATTGAGATTTCAGGGATATTTCTTCTGATTACCTTGATTCTAATCAGAATTTCCTTCCTAAAAGGGAAGGATAGACGCACGTTAAAAATGGAGAGACACACAGAGACATGGGGGATGCTCACACCGACAGAGATACGCTTCCACCTTCAGACGCTCCATCAGCCGTTTGCAACCATCTCCAACGACCCCAAGGTAGGTTTAGTAACATCCACGGAGAAACCCCCCGTGCCACCAACTCAAATCCATGCTCTCGAGGCCTTGAAGTTGTCCCAGCATAGCAGGCGTCGCACCCACAACAACGGCATTCTGGGATTTTGAATGGGTCGCTTACCTCGTCATCCGCGAAACCAAAACACATCCGACCCCGTTTCCTTCTACCGGGCAGCTTGTTTGAGCTTCTCACGGTCAGACCCGTGGGAAGCCTTCTTGTTGTTGTGATTCTTTTTCTTTACGTGTGTAGGAAGAGTAGCAGGATTCCTAGAGCCAAACACGTCCACCGTCCCCCGACCATGTTGGACCCGTCGCAACGCCTCCTTGACCGGCTCCCTGCCTCATATCTGAGGTCTCCGGCTACCAACTCCAGTCACCCGCTTTTCTTCCCGACGCCATCGACAACCTCCCCAGAAGCAGATCCGCCAACATGCTCGTTTCCCGAAACCTTCCCTCGGGCAGTCCGTCTTTGGACAATCCCTCAGCTTTGGACAATCCCCTCCTCGACCAGCAAAGACGTCACGCCCCCACCGGCGAAGCCACGACGATCCTCCCAAGGACGACACTAGTGGCTATCACACCAGCAACCGAACACCAAGTCAGCCCCAAGCATCGGCTCCAAAGCAGCCGCACCCGCACCACCCGATGGATCCCAGCAAACAACGATGTCCTCCTCACCCACGCTCCAGCAGCCCCCATCATCGTGGACTAACGCCTAAAGTAGAGTCCGAAGCCGGCTCCATACTCGGCATCCCCAGCCAGTCTTCTCAAAGATTGATCCCCCTGGTTGTCTTCCCCAAGTTGTCCTCGACGGATCTGTCGCAACGCCTCCATGTTTGAGCCGTTCCCACGTGCGATCAAGACCTCTTCCTCAGTTCCCAGACTTGGCTCCCTGCAAGCGTTGCCCATACCCACAACAATCCTGAGATCCGGAACCACAGCCGAGGTGCTACGTTTCTTCAAGCCCAATTTCACTCTCTTCGTGCGTGTTGCTGAGTCCCTAAAGGTAACGCCCTTTTTTCTTTTTTTTTAATTTCAACCGTGTTTAATTGTTTGTCTTCCTTTTTGTTTTCAACAATTAAATATTTGATTGGGTTAGCTGTTAATCAAATATGACCAATTTTATTTCGTCTCATCATAATCAAATTTTTAGGCAACTCTTTGTTGATGTTCAGATATATATATATATATATATATATATATAAAAGACAATAAAAATCAATTTGCTTGAAATATGAATTTTATCCTTACATTGGTGGGAGAATTTTAACAAAATATGGATATAATTCGTGAGGTCCTATTAGGATGCCGATTTCATGAAGTGTCTGCTATTTTAACCAAGTGACTATAATCCGTTCGAAATATTTTTTTAGGACAATAGTTCCTTAGATTTATTTTAATTAAATTCTTTCAAATGTGATTGTTTTTGCCGAAAATTATTATTGCATGTTACCATCATCCCTTTTTTTATTTTGAAAAAAAAAAAATCAAACGAGAACTCCAAGACAATCGACGTGTCTATCTCAAAGACTGCGCAGATTTCGACAACGGTGGAAAGCTTCACTAGAGCGGCCTCGACCATCAATTTTCAACCGATGAGGTGTTATCTCGGTTGCCTCAGGTACATGAGGGAGGTGCGGGCCTTTCGATTTTCTTTATTTCCACATGTTACAGGTCGTGGGCGCAAGTGCATAGGCCCACGATCACCACCCTTTCCCAAATGTTAAAAATAAAACACCTCCAATTTTAGAGAATTCTACCCAGTGGTAGAATTGTGTCGAACATTTTGACTCTGGAGTCTTCCAATGTCGGTAAAAATTAAGGTAGTAACATATGCTATGTGGCATTGAATTGTCCACACGACAAGAGGAGCCTTCGCCTATAAATAGGTGTGCTCCCCATTCCATTTGTATCATGTCATCAGAAGCCAATTGAGTAGAAATAGTCAATCCCCTCCTCTATCTCTCCTTAGTAGCTTTTTCTCCTTTTATAGTTTAGGATATCCAAATCATAGTGGTGCCGCTCTAGTTGATAGAGGTAAAGCATGAGTTCGACATTTGGTATTAGAGTCGGGTTGTCAAGGTCGAGTTGCCAAAGTCCAGCGAAGGTTCTAACGTAGTCCAGCGGAGCTTCTGACGTAGTCCAGTGGAGGTTCTGCAGAAGTCCAGCGGAGATTCTGCAGAAATCTGGCGGAAGTTCTGTCGAAGTCAAGCGGTGGATCCGTTACAATATAGCAAAGGTTCTGCCGAAGTCAAGTGGTGGTTCTACTAAAGTATAGTGGAGGTTCTGCCAAAATTCTATTAAGGAAGCTGCAATTCGGGTTTGTGTCGGGCATAGGTTAGGGACAAGGCTACGCTTCCATAAGTCGAGTCGGGTATGGTGGAATTCAGCACAGTTAGATGTTGTAGAAATTAAACAATCAGAATTATGGCACGTGGAAGACATGCATGGAGTCATATTTTCAAGGCCAAGATCTTTGGGAGATCATTGGCCGTAATGAGACGATCCCACCGGAGGAGGAAGGCCATGTTCGCCATTGAGACCACAATTGAGGAAGAGATGCTCAAGCATATTGTACGCACGCCTTCCGGCCTAGCACGCGCGTGGCGGTTCTAACGACCCGAGGATCCGGGCCCGCTCTCCAAAGCCCAACCGGTCGACGTCACGACTCGAGCGTCGGACGCTGCGGAAGGGAATTGGGCGATCCCTCCCTGGGTTCCTAACTAGGCCTGCTCGGGCCCTCGCCGACCGTCACTGTTTTCCTAAGAGGCGGTGGGCGAAAGGCGGAGCATGATCCGAAGAAGGAACTTTCGGGAGAAATCGGGAGCAGCTCGTGTCGTCCGTTCCTCATCCAAAATGGCTCCGTAAAAATGTTGTTGTTGTTTAACCTAGGTAAACTATACGGAGTCGCCACCGACTTAATTTTAAAGGCTTGGTTTAAGTCGGAAAACCAGAGTAGATTCGGGGATTCATGATTACTAACTCTTACATCTAAACATGCGAAAATGTGGCGTTTGCTCCAAAAGTTTGTTATTTGTTAACGGGTGTTGGACTCAATCCGAGCATGACTCCGGACTCATGTCAATGTTTTATGGGCGTTGGACCCGATTCGGGCTTTTTGGGCCTAAACTCATGTGTGTTTGGCAAACAACATGCGACGATAAGCCTATGAGCCTAAGGCATGCGGCCAATCACAGACAATTATTGAGATCAAAGGGAGCGGGGAAGGGTGGTGATCGCGGTCCTATACACTTGGGCCCACGACCCGTTACATGTGGAAATAAAAAAAAAAGGGAGGCCCGCACCTCCCTCATGTACTTGAGGCCTGCCGGGATGGCATGTCAAGCCTCCACTGCGGTCGAACTCCGCGTGTCGTCATGTCTTGAGCACCGTCTACAGGGACTCCTTCTAGGTGTGTTGAAGTTGACCAGCGACGTTGATGGTCCACGGGTTCCTGCAAGCCCAATAATAAAACAATCAAAGAGCCCAAAACAACTCGATGATGCAATGTTAGGGGAAAATGTCGAAAAATATGCAAACGGGCTCTAAAAATCATAAAATTATAAGAATATATTCTTAACCTGATAAAAACATGTGATATCAAATTTGGAATTAAGATATTAAGCCCAACATAGCAGAAAATTTCATGAAATTGGGTCAGACCCGACGCGCGATCTAATTGTAGACCACTTAAAGAAAAATATATAACTTTTGATCCATAAATCCAAATGAAGCAAAACTAGTGTTAAAAGATGCTTAACTTAAGGGAGATCATGTTTGTAAAAGTTTATAGGAAATAGATTCACAAAAAACAAATAAAATCGGTTTTACCAAAACAAAACTGTTGAAAAAGTTCAGATCACATGTCGAAATCGTTTTAAGCATATTTTAATCAGAAGACGTCAAAATTCAGCAAAATAAAATTATATGTCTTTATAATCATGTAAAAAATAACATATTAATATTTCAAAATTTTTGAACATGTATAAATTTTAAAACTAAATAGTTTATGATACATGGTACTGAAAACATGGCAGAAATATGGTTAATATTTAGAAAATTATAACTTGAAATATAAAAATGATAAATTCATGCATAATATATCAAAATAAAGATCATTAAACGTGATTTCTATAAAAATTATTTTTATAATTAAAGTATAGTCTGAAGAATAAAAATAGATAAGATCAAGCACATGCGTTTTTTGTAATTCGTTATTCCAGCATAGGGAACCCAAGTATAATTAGTCAAAAGTAAGGAAAACCTCAATCAAATTGGCTAAAATTTAATCACAATCGTGTTAACAGGACCGATACAACTAGATTTTGTCTGATTCCGACAATGGATGTGAAACTTATGGCCTGCGGATTGACTCCCTTGCATGCTAGTTGAGGCTACGCTGCTCCGTCGGGGCTAAGTTTCGCGTTCCCCACATCACATGCGATGAGTTCAACAAATGTAAAAGTGGTCAGCCATGTTCTAAATTAAAGGACGGGCTGAATGAATATATAAAAAAAGATCGAAAACTCGCCGAGGGGTTGCCTCGCCCCAGGATAGCCCGAGGAGGAAGAAGGACGTCATGGAGTCCGTTTGGGAAAGGCTGCCTTGGAGCCGGTCCTTATCCATGCTTGGATTGTGGCTGTGACAGGAGGCGGGTCAAAGAGGAAGGCGTCGGCTGGTCGGGAGGCTTTAGCTTTTTTGAGAGGGAGAGTCCTTGGCTCTAATGTCTGTGTATATGTCGGGAGATTTTTGTGTGTGTGGAGGAGTTGGCCTCCGGCATTAATGTGTAGGGAGAAGGAGTTGGCCTCTAATTCCCATAGGGGGTGGAGCGTCCGGGAAGAGACGTCCCGGAGCCGGCACGTCTGATTTTTTTTTTTATTGTCTGATAGGGGATGGGGAGGCTTTGGCTTTTGGGGAATCAGAGGATACCAGAGATCCTCTGGATTTTTTTACGTGTGTCCATGTCTCCTCCTTTAGAAAAGATTCCTTTAGGAAGGGAATTCTTACCCCCTAGAATCAGAGAGAACTGAAGAAATATTTTGATTGATTGAATAATTATAGTGTGAAATTATTTTTTTCCCCTCTTTTTTTATCAAAGGACGATCCTCCGGATAATGATGTGGGGTGGGAATCATTCTCTTCCCTTTTATTAATTTTACTTTTCCTTTTTTTTAGGATAAGGCTTATTTGTCTTTGGGCACGTAGAGGGAAAGAAAAAAAATGGGGGAGGATAAAAAAAATCAAAATTAAAATTTAAAAATGATATGAGGCTTGATAAAAATAAGGATGTGTTTGAATTGGGCTTAAACCATTTTCTTGTTGGACCGGGCTTATGTAATGGGTTAAAAATTATTAATTTCTAGCCCACAGAATAATTTGAGGTATTACACATATAAGGTACGCCACTTCACCAAAAAACGCCTGGGATATACTAACAACTAGGTTCTCGAAGAAGAATGATATGAGGCTTCAATTGCTATAGAATGACTTGCTGGCGGTTAGACAAGGAGAATTAGGATATGGGATGAATGAATACAAGGATCTGGGAGAGCCGACGATGTACCGCCAGCTGGTAGGGAGTTTAATCTACCTAACCCATGCAAGACCAGATATATAATTCGTCGTCGGATTGGTAAGCATATTCATGCAAACTCCAAAGAAGCCTCATCTTGAAGTAGTTCGACGAATATTGAGGTATATAAAGGATATGTTGAACTATGCGATACTATATAAAAGAGAAAGGGGTTGCAGACTTGTCGGATATTACGATGTTGACTGTGCTGGTGATTGCGACACTAGAAGGTCAACGACGGGCTTTGTTTCCAGCTTTGCAGGGGGAGCAGTATCATTGTGCAGTAAGCGACAACCAATAGTTTCACACTCAACAACAGAAGCAGACTTCTGAGCTGCAACTACTACAACATAGGAAGCTACATGGCTAATATAGCTTATGCGAGATCTTCACCAGCAAGCTGATTATGTAGTTCCTTTATCATGTGATAACAAGTCCGCGATTCAGTTAGCCGAAAACCCAGTATTTCATTTAAGAACAAAGCACGTAGAGGTTCACTACCACTTCTTGCGAGAAAAGGTGTTACAAGGAGATATCAAGCTGGAATATATTGGCACAGAAGCCGAACGGGAGAACATCTTCACAAAAGGACTTAATACAAAAAAACTTGAGGAGTTCCGTTTGAAACTCGGTATAACAAGAAGATGGTATCGGTGTTGAGGGGAAGTGTTAAAATTACAACACCTCCAATTCTAGAGCGGTAGAATTGTGTCGAACATTTTGATTTTGGAGTCTTCCAATGTCGGTAAAAATTAAGGTAGTAACGTAAACTAAATTGCCCACACGACAACAGGACAGGAGCCTTTCACCTATAAATAGGCGTGCTCCCCATTCCATTTGCATCATGTCATCATGAGCCAACATAATCGATTTAGGATATCCAAATCATAGGGGTGCCGCTCTAGTTCATAGGGGTCAAGGCTGAGTTCGACATTGAATACGACATGAGGCGTCTGAGAGGCCATGGAAGAGTGTAAGATGCTCAGTCTTGAGAAAAGTTCGAGAGGTTGCTCCGCTCTACAAGGATTGTCCCCCGTGTCAATCAAGTATGCTCTGTCTTGTTCACTCCGGTTAGACCAACTCTGATGGCCAGGAAGCCAAACAGAGCAGGTGGAGATGAATCCTTTACGCAGGTGAAGAACCTGATGGAGTTCTGCGAGGTCAAGGGTGTGTATGCTAGTGCGTATTCTCCTCATGGCACCAGAGGGACGCTTTGGGAACCGATGCAGTCATGGAATCCTAAGCCCCTCCTGTCTGAAATTAGAAGATTTTACCCATCGCAAATCGAACCTATCCGACGGTTCCAGCACTGTTGTGCTCGACGCGCCGAAGGTGTGCCTGAGGTTGGTGTACGAACAAGGCGTGACGGTGCTGGCGAAAAGCTTCAACAAGGAAAGGATGAAGGAGAACATCGACATATTCAACTTGGGTCTTAGCCCCGAGGAATCCGAGCGAATCGCCGAGAAACCTCAGACAAAAGGGTTCCCCGGAACCATGTTCTTGCAGGAAGATGGTCCTTACAGGACTGACTGTCCAGGACCCTTTGGGATGAGGATATTTGAAGCGATCTTGTGTTTGGCTTTTCCTTTTGAGATGCTGGGGTGGCTTTCTGTCCTGATTCGTCCTATGTAATGAAGCGAAAAGTACTCTAACCTCCGTCATGCACTTCGATCTAACTAAGAACATTCTAACAATCTTTGGATACGCTTCCGCGGGCATCCCTAAATTTAGAAATGGGGTCCAAAGAATGTTGCATGGAGTTCCCCAATATCTAAAATCGTGAGTTTAGTAGGGTTAGGACAAAGAGGAAACGTAAGACGCGACCACAACCTGTGACAAGGTTTTGCTACATATAAAAACTGGGGTTTGTCCTAAAGAGTAGTTGGATAAGAGATGTTGCGTTTTTGCTGATCTTCCATACATTTATGACATACCATCGACCCCATTTGAATCAAATGGGCAAAGAATTTGGCGGAAACGGAAAAAACAGAGCGAGCAAACCCCACCAACCAGAAGGCCAAAACTTCATTTCCCTCCGACAGATTTGTGGATCGAACCCAATTTTCTAATATCATCATGCAGATTGAGTTTACCCACCTAGAGTCCCAGATCCTCCAAGTTTATTTTCCGGACACCGGCCGCGTGACGGGATTGCGCGAATGGCGATAAATATTAGTCCCAGGATGGACGTTTCAGGAGGGTTTTGATTCTGTTTTGGTCCTAGTGCTCATGTGACGATGGCGTCATCGATCTCAGACAGGAAGAGGAAGAGGGGAGGTGGAGGAGGAGACGGGAGGGTGTTTAGGTTCAAGACGTTTGGGGAACAGGGGAATCCTGCCGAGTTTGATGGTCGTTGCTTCCTCGAGAACTTGAGGCAGTTGCTCGATTACGGGCATTTCGAAGGGAAAGATGTTTGTTTTAGGGGGTTCCCCTGTTGGTCGTTTGTCCTCGAAGTTAATCGGCAGCCTCCCGTTCACGTTGTGCTCCTTGTCATTGAGGAGCCATTCGATCCTTCCTCATTAGGACAAGGTTGCAAGCCATGCCTTTTCGTAGGATGGGGCCAACATTTGATCTGTAACAGTAAGTACCATTTCCTGCTGCCATCGTTGTCAAAGGAATCGTTGTCAAAGGAATCGAGGCTGACTCATTTGGACGAGCCAACGCCGCACATGCCGTCGACCACAAGAGTAGAACGAGTTGACTTGACAGAGACGAGAAAGCATGTCATGCATGGAGTCTTCCACTCTAATGGGTTTGGGCATCTCCTCTGGATCAATGGCTCGGGATCAGGTTCGGGCCTCCATGGTCACCGGATCATGGGCCTTTGGGACCGTCTGTGCACAGGACTAAGAGCAAGGTCTGTGGCCATAGCCGTTAACAACTACCGAGGCTGCCCATTTCTAACAGCACCTTTGTTGATGTTGTTCTCTCTTCTTTTTAATCTACAGAAAAGTGAGCTTATGTGATGTTTCGCAGAAGAGGGGCATGGAGCTGAGGTTGCTACACGGGTTGGCTTACGGCAACCCATGGTTTGGCCGCTGGGGTTACCAGTTTTTCCGGGGGAGTTTCGGCATCACCCTGCCTGTTTATAAGACAGCACTCGAGGCCATCCAGACAGTGCCTCTCTCTCTACTGATGAACGACCTGGGGAATTCTTCTCGCGAGTTCCAGTACATCTTCTCGAGGTACCAGTCCTTGTCAGACCAAGGGCTGACGACCCTCAGTAGTCTCTTCCACTTCATCTTTGATCTCATGTCCCGTTTGCCAGAGGAAAACCATTTTAACAGCTATAACGAGGGCATTTTGTTGGAGACCTCATGCCGTTGGTCTCGAAAGAGGGTGGATTTGGCTATCCGGGTCATTGTTGAAGCCCTTAGGAAAGCAGAGTTCAGGTGGGTCTCGAGGCAGGAGGTCCGAGATGCCGCCCGTGCCTACATTGGGGACACAGGCCTACTGGACTTCGTTCTAAAATCACTAGGGAATCACATGGTGGGTCACTTCTTGGTCCGCCGCTGCTTGAATCCAGTGACTAAAGTCCTCGAATACTGCCTTGAGGACATGTCCAAGGAACCGAATTCAAACAATCTCAATACTGTAAGGACTCGACCGACCATCACCCGGATTCACATCCTCAAGGACTTGTTCTACCTCTATGGATATCTCTTCAAAGAACAACATCTAGGAGCCAACAGAAGCATCATTGGCTCATTACAAATTGCAGCCAGGATCATTCTCGATGCGAAGCACCTCGTGAAAGAGTATGAAGAAGATCTTCCTTCAAAAGTCGATATTGGGTTAGGGGCAAAGCTAATGATCTTCTGCACCGTCCTGTTGAAGGACTGCACCGTCAAGCCAGTCCTGCCTTACGAGTGTATTGTACTAAAAGATAACGCCACAGTGAATGATCTGAAGGCGGAAGTTGAGAGGAGGTTTCGAGAATTATACTTCGGATTAAGAAGTTTTGTGGCCGAGTCATTGGCGGCAAAGGGCCCGGAGATGCTGTTTGGGCTGGTAGAAGTCGGCAGAAGACTGGTCATAGAAGGCAGCTGCAATTATCCGCAAGGAAGTGTCGCAAATGAAATGCTCGAGTGGGGCGAAGCGAACTATCGAGTCGTGGATTGTGGCTGCGGTGCTGCAGAAGACGATGGGGAAAGGATGATCGCTTGTGACATTTGCGAAGTTATGCAGCACAGCCGTTGCGTTCGGATTCCTGACTGCGAGGAACTTCCACATATATTCCTCTGCAAGAGATGCGAAGAGGAGATCACACTATTGTCTAATCTACCATAGCAAATGCAATTAATAATAATCGCCAGGGCAAATACTCAATCCACTAGAAACAAATCAAATCTGGGATTTCTTGTTTGATATAATTTACATTGTAGGGCGGGTGATTAACTGTAGTTTCGAAAGGGTTTGTCCTGATCTCGAATGTTCTTACATCCTTGAAAACTCTGTGATGACCGTCATCAGAGCCATGCTTTGTGCTGCCGGCATGATGGCCTTTTCTGCCACTGGGACAATGGCCTTTTCCATTTCTCCGTTCTTACGATCTGAGGTGATTTCCACGACGATCCTCTCCACTTCTTGGATATCTTCCTCCGGTATCTGCTCCACCTTGAGGAACTCTGACACATTGAGCACCCCGATAATCTGGCAGTGCTCAAAGTATTTTGATAGCTCATCGCCCTGTACGTTCGCCCGTCGCAGCAATGACAAGGCCATCGTGGCCTCAGCACAGTTAGCCATGTATATCTTCGATAGCAACCCGGCGATGCAACTGCAGACCTTGCTGTACACATCGAAGATCTCGATGACAATGCAATCCATCACTTCCCGAATCAAGCACGCCCTCTTCACGCATTCCATCTGGGGTCTAATCTGGAGAAGGGAATCGAGCAGGGCCAGCGACTTCAGCAGCATCTGTATGTCCCCCATAATGGGCCGATCCTTGCTTGATTCCGTCAGTACCATCCCACCTTTCGGATCCCCATGGGAGCACAAAAGCATGGACTTCTGATCCAGAAACGTGAAATAGGCACGCACAAACTCATTGTATCCCCAAGTCTTATTAGCAGAGGAATGCGAGTCATGAAAATTGGAAAGATCGAAGGGGAGCCTGCCAATCATCTCCAACACAGGGATCTTACAACAGAACACGCCATGAAGCAACATCAGCCCTTTGATTGCCACCACCCAGCTCCTTGTCCGATCCATCCTGTAAGACAAAGACCATATCAGGGCCTTGAGGTTGAAAGCAGGGGAAGTCCTGATCCACGCATAAACGCGCTTTGCGTTCTTGTAATCCATCCGGGTCTCGTCATGGCTCGTGGCCTTAATGACAGCGGCCTCGAGGTCAGGGTTGCAGTAAGCACTCCGCCGTGACACGGTCATGAGCCACAGGCTATTCTTGTCCTTGATTGCCCCAATCACATGCTTCCAATTCCACATCTTCGCATGCGGAGGACCCATCAGTTTGCCCCACCGACTCCTCGCTAGGAGGATGTTGGCGGTGGCCAACTCCTGTTGATGGTCACGGTCCTAGGTTCATACGGGTGCTTGGCTCCGGTTTTATGATGGGGTTGTTTCTCAGTTATCTCAAAACCTGAAATGAAAGGCAATGTTGGTATTAGAAGGCCGAAAATCGTGGGGGGAGATAAAAAGAGAAATGAGCTGTTTTTCTCGGTCGTTATTGTTGGTTGACATGCAAGACCCAGGGACGGCGTTTTTAATTACCGGTAAAACGTTAATGTTTATATATCGTATCCGAGTGATTCTAGGCTTAAACTTGTACACGCAACCCGATTCGACTTGAGAAGGCGTTAAAAACTTTTATGCGAAATCAAGTGATTTTAATTAATCATGAATCATTTTTTAAGGGTCCTTCAATCGAGTTTTAACCGCATGAAGTTAAAACTTAGGCTAATTTTGGCACTATTTAGATCTTAATAACTGTGTCTTTACGTGTTAATTTTAATTCATTGAACATGCTGGTTAATGATATTTTAAAATGAAGGTTAACCATCATCAACACTGGTTTCAGTTTTAACATTCATTTCCCTTGTCATTTCATGGCATCATCATTTTCCTTTAAATCCACATTCGCTTAATTAGTTGGGCATTACATTTTGAGTATTCGCATGGTTGACTAGTCACCATAGTAATATTTTCCTTTTTTTACCATATTGTCACGTTACTGATCCATTTATGCCATTGGATGGGAATTCTCAAGGTTCAAATTCAACCGTTACGCACAGAAAAATGAATAGGAAATAGGACCACGGTCGTATCACATCATCAACCAACAGGGAGAAGATAGAATAAAAATGAAACATTACAAGAGGGAACGAAACTCAAGGAGGAGGAAGGAGATATGTCATTGAATTTCCCATCGGGGACACTTCTACACTTGTATTCTTTGTTTTATATGTGATTGCAGTGGACATGGATCGGTGGATAATTCAACATCCAAGAATCACTCTTCCTACGTCACAGGATCAACTTTCGCGGACCATACAACACCTCATAAGTATTTCGTTCGTATCACTTAATTCTAAGTGATTGGCGTACTTCACTTAGAATTTTCTAATCACCTTTTACGTTTTCTTGACCTGAAAATTAACTGAGCACTTCGAGAATTCGACAAGACAGGATTCGATCCTTGAAGATGGAGCATAAGACTGGAGGCGCACGGGAAGCCAGTAGTAGAAAAGCACTCCCACTTAAGGATGCTCGACCGATGTAGAGCCATCTCGGTCAGGTGTCGGGTACAAAGAGAAGGTGTGGGCCTCCCGAATTTCTACTTTCCACTTATAATAGGCCGTGGGGCCAAGTACATAGGTTCACAGTCACCATGCTTTTTCACCTACTTTGATTTAAATACTTGTATGTGATTACACTTGTGATGATCACACACGAGTTCGGGTCTAATGTCCGAAAAACGTTGACTTGAGTCCAACTTGACTCCCGAAATCTAGTCCAATGTTCGTTAAACATAGACATATTTTGAGGGCATCGCCAATGCATATGAGTGTAAGAGTTAGTACATATAAATCTCCGAACCATCTCTCATTTTTTCGAATTTATACCACGTTTTACAAGACGTTGTACCACGTAAATATAAGGTTGACGACGACTATGTATAACTTAATTAGGTTAAGCTACAAGACATTTTCTACGATGCCACAAAACTCATGTTCCCTTTCTGTCATTTTTTCTACTTAGTCAAGAATCATGAAACGTTTATGGAGTATTACTCACAACATTTATAGCACGTGAATTTTGATTTCATTTTATTTTACTGAGTATTGGCTGAGATGTGCCTCGCGGCCCAAATTGGCATGTCCTTTTGGGTTTCATAATTCATTTTGGGACAAATTTTTATAGACATTATTATCATTTAAGTTTTGATTTTTTGGGATTTTGTTTCATGTTGTTTGGGCTTGTGAATGTTGAGATATTGATTGTTCTTTACACTCGTTGCATGCTTACGGCACATGCGCCATCATTGCAAAAAAGGCTCGGTTGATTATTCTACTACTTTGGGTTTACTAATTCGAGCTCAAATTTGGCGGCCCCAAATTCTTAGTTTACCCAATGGGCCTTGGGTATATGAGTGAAGGTGATGGCCTTCACTTTCGTGATATCATATCAACACCTCAAATTTGGATCCAACGCTCATAACCAAAAACCTTTTTAAGAGCATCGTCTCTGCCTTTTAACAGATGGGACAACGAAGGCATCATTTTTTTTCTTTCGCCCCTCACCACTTTAACCCAAATAGCAAAAGAGAGGCCGCGACAAATCCTTGGGATAACCTTCAGCATATTCACAAACAACATGATGATGGGAGGGATTAGATATTTCACTCCATAAAAAATTCCCACTCGGACAGATGAAGAGGAAACAATAATGAATAAATCAATCCTTCAACCCATTCAGTGGAAGACCTGCAAATCTTGATAACATCCATCACAGCCGGACGAAACCAGCTAGGCCACCTGCTACGGCCATGGTTAAGCGTCAACCCCAAGCATAGATGGTGACCTCCTTCAGCAACCAGACGCGAACAGCTTATCGTTCCTGCAAGACGGAAGGCACGCTCTTCAAGGATGGGCGAGGAAAAAAATTATCCTTGCCGACTTAGAATATGATAGGAACAGCCTTAATTCCCCAAAAGAAGCATCATTTCGGCCTCACGGTTACCTTAATAGTTTCAGATCTCTAGCCACTTACCTGCAGTTGGCCGATGAAGACGTCATCCTCCCTCCAGGTCCAAGTTCCCAAGACCACGTCCTTTCTCCCCGAACAGAAGGATATGGGCGGAGAGAATGCACCCATAGAGACGATCCCCATGATAACCTGCGATAGCTCGATAACAAGGGTTGTCATTTTTTTTTTTTTTTGGTGATCCGAGACTCATCCGAAGGCGACCTTCTCAATAGAACGGAGCCAAAGCCCCTGCCAACCGGGAAGTGGCTAACGGTACGTGCACGTGGGACTTACGTAGTTTACTACTTAATACTAAAAATAAGTAGTAAATTTTACTAAAAGTTGACCGTTACTACTCAAGTCAACGCAAAAGTAGTAAAAAACGTAGTAAATTATACTACTTTTTGGTCTTCTTTTAGTAAAGTCAACGCAAATGTAGTATAAAATGTCGTAAATTTTACTACTTTTGGACTGTTCACCGCAGTGCAATTTTACTACTTTTACGCTGACTTTACTAAAACCTCATTTTGTAGTAAAGTCAACGTAGAAGTAGTAAAAAAAGTAGTAAAATTTACTACTTTT